>APFE030140819.1:61823-117002 GCA_000404065.3 Pinus taeda | reverse complement strand
GGGGACATCAGGGATAATAGGAGTGTCAAAAAAATGGGGGGGAGGAAAGCAGGGAACATGTCAGAGGGGAGTGGACAGGTGCAGATGCAAGCAAAGGAGTACAGATATGAGAAACAGAAATAGAGGCAATAATAAAAGGGGGAGGAGAGTAAGGATTACCTGAATTGATGACAGCTGCAACCACACGAGATCTGGTGATGCGAGGTGAGGGAGGTCGGACTTCCTCGCTCTGACCAGGCACTTGTGCAGATGATTTTGGAGGTCACCCCACAGATTTAGCAGGGCGCTTATCCTGTGAACCCGATGGAATGTAAGTTGTATTGCGTTCAAGATGTGCTACAGAAGTGGAGTTGGAAGCAAGAAGAGGGCAATCCTTATACAAATGCCCAATTTTATGGCATCAACGACATCTGTAGGGAACTCCTTCATAATCAAGGATCTGGATGCGACATGTGTTTCGCCACTGAATTTGAAGGTTTACCTCCAGACCTTCTTGCGTATCCAAATGAACCAAGATTCGTGCCATAGCTATATTCCCTGTTACGATGTATGATTTATCGTAATCCAAACAAGTCCCCAGTGCATTCCTAATACGTTTAAATATGTCCTCCAACCAGAAATGAAGGGGGAGACCAAGCAGAGCAACCCATATAGGGCCATCCCCCAGATGTTCGCATTCCGGGTCAAAAAGGGGGCTCCATCGTTTAAGTAAAACAGGAGCAAGCTCAATGTGCCAGTATTTGGATAATACCCAGGGAATATATTCTAGTCTCTAGAAGCGGAGGGCAAACCATCCATGCAACAATGCCACCACCGAAGGGAAGTCTTCAAGCACTTCACCCCAAATCTCTAAGATCCAGAGTCTGAGGCAGGCGACCGTGTAAAAGCGTCCCCGAACCCGTCCAAATAGTACCTTATCCACAGTATCAAGTACATCGCCCATCCGTAGATCATCACCGAATGTTAATGAAATCTTCTTACTCCCAGCCTTGATACCCTTGAATTTTTTCGCAGTCCGAGTCACTTTCTCTGTGGCTGGATTAACAGGGGGGTCTGAGGCGTTGCCTTGTCCAATAAAGGCCCTAGTACCCTCGCCCAAATCGGGTTGCGATAGAGAGGATCCTTCAAAATACCCAGAGGTAGTAGGACATGAAACCAAAGGTGGAGAGTTGGAAGCGGATGGAGTCGGTGGAATGAAATTCTGAGGCCCAAATACCAGGAAGATGAAGGGTAAGGTACCCCAGAGGAGGGTACGCCCAAGATATCCGGCGAGGCAGATGATGCAGATGGTTCCAGGCAAGAGGTGAGGAACTGTAGGGAGGCTGGTGAGGGTGGAGAGTAATCAGAACACGACAAGAAAAAGGAGGCGTCCGGTGAGCTAGTAACCGGCAAAGATGATGAGGGTTGTCCGACCGACGATGAAAAATTATGTGCTGGAGCACAGGGGTGAGAAAAAACAGGAGTCACAAAAACCCTAGGGTCACTCGCCAATGTCGAGGGGAGCTGTAAAGAGATGGATGAAGAGGTAACCAAAAGATAAGGAGGGGAAACCGTCCAAATAAGAACCGATTCAAAGGGATCCTCGGTGTAATCTACCATGTCAACCTCCATCTCATCCGATAGACAATGATAGGAGATCCACATAAAAAATGCGCCCACCGACAGATGCCCAAACAAAGTGCTGATGAAACCCCAGGTGCTAGAATAACAGATAATTGAAAGCGCCAACAGAGTGTTGCAATCGCCAAGGGAGGTACAGTAGGGTCTTAGCCACAATCACGAGCTGAAGCAGCCCTAGCCGTGTGAAGTCGAGAGCCTGAGACTAGAGATCTTGGAGCCATCATTCTCCCTCTCCAATATAATGGTAGGGAGGAGTAAAGGAATTGACAAACTGGAACTACCTAGTAGTAAAATAATTCTTGAATCCCAAGAAAGGGATTATTAGAGGAAGAAGGAAGGAAATAAGAGTTGAGGAAGGTTGTTTAAGGAGGGATGTGAAATTTGACGAGGATAGAGCCTTTCAAAGATCTTTGGAGGGAGAGCAATAAGTACCTCAGATATAGGTTCCTCAAACCACAAGGCCACAAAGTTCAGGAGGTACGAGTTCATCTGGCACTGGTTCTACACCAGCTTCAATTATCACTAGATCCCAGATTGACAGTTCACAGGGTACTAGCACATCTAGTTTAGCATCTCAAAGAACACTGGTAGACAATCTTCGAGTGCATAGTCTTCGTCTACACCTTTGGTAGATGAGGAGGGCAAGCAGGATTATGCAGAAGAAAGTCAAGAGGATACATGAGCTCTTGAAAGAATCTAAGGAGACAGTAGGGAGTCCCATAAGTGTTGTCAGGGAGAGTAACCCACCAAAGAGGTTCTACAATTATTTGGCTATGGAGAGAAGCATCCGAGATGCAGAGCCTTCTTCATATGATCATTGATGAGGCAACAAATTAGCTAGTCTTGAGAGATGCCATGGTGGAAGAATATGCTTCCTTCATGAAGAAGGATGTTTGGGAGGTGGTACCAAGATGGAAGGGGAAGTCAATTGTGACTTCCAGGTGGTTGTATAAGATCAAGCACGTTGTAGATGGCAACATAGAGAAGTACAAACCACAATTTGTGGCGAGAGGCTTTTCACAGGAGGAGGGAGTTGATTATGATAAGACTTGTGTACTTGTTGCTAGATACACTTTGATTAAAGCAGTGGTCTCCATTGCAACAAAGATGGGGTGGAAAATCCACCAGATGGATGTGAAGACCACATTTCTGAATGGACTCCTACAGTAGGAGGTGTACATTGAGTAGCCACAGGGCTTTGAGATTCATGGGAGAGAGTATCATGTGTGTCGGTTGAAGAAAGCACTATACCGACTAATGCAAGCTCCACGAGTCTGGTATTCACGGATAGATACTTGCTTGCAACAAATTGGTTTCGAGAAGAGTGAGGTACATCCAAACATGTATTACATTTATATTGGAGGACAACACCTCATTCTTGTTCTATACGTAGATGACTTGTTCATGACAGGAGAGGAGAGACTAATAGCAGCTTGCAGGCAAGATCTTGCTTCAAAGTATGAGATGAAGGACCTTGGAACAATGCACTACTTTTTGGGGATGGAGGTGTGGTAGGAGGATAGGCATATCTTTTTGGGACAGGGCAAGTATGTAGCTGATATTCTGAGGAGATTTAGGATGGAGGGTCGCAGGCCTATGGCTACACCGATGATCGCCAACTTCCAGAAGCTTAGCACTTCTAAGGGAGAGTTGGTGGACCCCACTCAATATCATCAGCTCATCAGGACGTTGATGTATCTAGTCAAGAACAAGCCAGACTTTTGTTTTGTTGTTAACACTCTCAGTCAGTATCAGGGGAAGCATTGGAGATTGCATTGGACTAAAACAAAACATGTGCTGAGATACTTGCAAAGGGTAGTGTACTATGCACTGGACTATGTGTGAGGGGATGGAGTCCAACTGGTTGGATACACAAATTCTGATTGGGTAGGCAATGCAGTGGACTGGAAGAGCACTTTCGAATGCTCTTTCAGTTTGGGCTCGACAATCATGTCTTGGCTCAGTTAGAAACAACAGTCAGTGCCACTGAGTTCTATAGAAGCAAAATACTTGGCAGCTAGTTAGGCGAGTTGTGAGGCCATCTGGCTTTGCAAGTTGTTGGTGGGTTTGTTTGGTCAATGGTTAGAGGACACCACAAATTATCGTGATAACCAGAGTTGCATCAAACTCTCAGATAATCCAATATTTCATGATCGATCCAAACATACTAACATCAAATACCATTTCATCCAGGATCAAGTCCAAGGAGGAGCAATGACGTTGAGATACATTTCCACTGATGAGCAAGTTGCGTACATTCTCACGAAGTCCCTTATGAAGGGAAAAATTGTATTTTTTAGGGACGGGATGGGAGTGGTGAAGAACACTTTCCTTGCTAAGGAGTGCTAAAGTTAGATAGGATAAGTGTCTTCCACATTGGCTTGGGGCTAGCATGTGGGTGAATATCCTAAAGTGACTTGGGAAATAAATTAACTTTATGAGATAGAAAGTTATGAGATAAAATGCACTTTAAGTGAAGTCAATGAAAGATTAAAACATAGTTGTTGGATCATGATGGGCTAAGATCAAATCTTAACCATTGATCTTGGAGACTAGATGGGAGGTCAACAGACACACCTGTTTGGCTTTTTAAGTGGCATGAATCCCAAAGAGAGCTCATTCTTCAATTGTGTGAGAGACACATGAGGCCAGGAGGAGAGGTCAAGCAGAAGGTGAAGACAGCAAGAGGCACACAAATTACAAGGCAGTTGACCACTAATTTCCAAGAAAAAAAGAGGCACGCAAATCGAGGAAGAGGTATTAGCCTAAGAGAAAAGTGAAGCAACATCGTACAATGCATTTATTACAGATCATACTGTTAATTTAGTCTACTGTTTATGCACAAAAATCGAGGCAAATTTCTAAGTGAGCTTGGCATGCTTTTTGAGGCACATTTGAGCTACTTTTTGGGCACAAAATTTGAGGAGCTACTGCACTTATTGCTATAATAGGTTGTACTGTTGTACGAAATTTTGGGCAAAGTTTGGCATGGAATTTGCCAAGCTATTGTGGCACGAATTTCAAGAAAAAAGGCTGCAAATTGGTTGAGATAAGTAGTTGTTAATTTTATTAAAATTTCTAAAGAATAATAAAATCTCCCTCTTGCACTTGTTTTCCCTCCAGGGTTTTTCTAGGGACAGTTTGTCCAAAATTCTGAGTTTTGTTGATGAGTTTGTTAGTTATAATTTGTTGATTCCAATTTCAGATTTGTCTTGTGTTGTTATTCATAAAATCAAACATTTGTTTTGCTGAGTGGTATGCAAGATTTCTGAGTAATTTTATTGGAACAGTTACCTATGTGTAGACAAAGTGTTTAACGATATTCCTACAAGAAATTTATAAACTTTGGGTTAATTTCTGAGTGTTTTCTGACAATTGTGGCCATGATATGCTCTTTCTATTTCTTTTAGCTGCATCAACCTCCTAGGTTACAGTTTCTAGTCCCTATCCAGGTATGTGGACATATGGGAGCCAAATCCTAAAGGGCTCGTGACAAGTTGAACACTAAGAATGGAGGTGAGATATGGGCTTGTAATGTAAGATGAAAGGTGTTAATTATGATATAGGGGAAGATGGAACTGCACCATCTCAATCAGGGCTTCCCAATTAGTGCCCCTCCTACACACAAAGGACCATTAAGGGAGGTCCCACTTGACTAGGATCAAAGATTAACCCCCCATTTAAGGTGAGCGAACAAAATCATGGCCAAAGTCTGTCAATCTTCCAAATCACCCCATAATCCATACTAAATGCCCAAAACAAAGCAGCGTAAGCACCCAATTGCAAAATGACAAAAGTACCCTTTGAGTGGAAGCCCACCTTCATTCATGTGCTCATGTCAGGTAGGTGAGAAGCAAATGGCTGACACAAGTGGCGGAGATATAGGCATATCATCAACTAGTAGTGGTTGTCAAGGGCTACCGGTTGTCTGCTTGACCGCCTGGCTATCAAATGTAGGAGAAAAGTTTTCTCCTATGGGGTTACCCATTTTGGTGGGTAACAATACCAAATGAGCCTCTATGGCCCCTTGTTCCATTTAAGGGGGGATGCTGAAAATGGGGTAAGATTCTCTTTTGGCAAGCATCCTACCTCTTGAGTTGTGTATATATACCATTGTTTTTAAAACCGGAACCAGTGACCAGACCAGTCCGCCTAATGAACCGGTTTACTGACCAGAACCGGTCTAACCAGGACTAGTTTGGTCTAAATGAATCGGTTTTAGAAAAATACGTTAAATAATTAATTTTTAATGAGACAAACCTATTTTTAAGATTTAAAACCATGATTCCAAGCCAATAGAGACAAAATATGCAAAGTTTGCTCATTTATATACCATGTAAAGGTGAATATATCAAAATGGCACTGAGTGCAATACATATCATCAACAAAATAGCAAAATACATAATCAATGAGGCTCTAAATGGCCTATAAAGTCCAAAAACAATGCTGCAAGCTATGAGGCCATTGGCCTACTACAAGTCTACAGTGTACACATGATCAATCATCAAGTTCATCACCACTATTAGCCACAAGATCATCATCAGGAGATACATAGACATCATCTGGTTCAAAGTCTGAGGATGCCTCAGCCTGATCTGCAACCTCAATATCAATGCAACCAATAACAATAGAAGTGGACCTAACAGAAGCACGAGTTTGTCGACCTGCACGACTAGTGCCTTCCATTGGTTCTTTGCCTTTCCTTGATGTCGCTATTGATCTTGGTTCTGATGCCGCCACATAATCTGCTTCATTCCCATCTAAAGCCATGTCGATATCAAAATCAACCTCAAACACAGGTTCTTCAGTCTCCTCCACCCATTTTGATGTTGGATAAATATCGTCCAACACAATGGGATCTAGATCAAGTGTTTTGCTCATCAGTTGGTTCCTCCTCAGTTGAAGGTTGTATTATATGAAAACAAGATTATTTAACCGTTTTTGTTCCAAACAGTTTCTCTTCTTCGTGTGTATGCACTCAAAATCAAGACCAATTGCGCTCACAACCTGAAGCATTGCAAATTTGACTGAGGACTCTAATTGCAAACCTTTGCAATTGAGGACACTGGCCACCAAATGAATCCCACCAATGTGCTGCAAAGAAAAAGACATTAATTAGTAACTTAGTTTATAATTTGAATTGTAAAGAACGTAAACAATTTTAACTTGAAAAGAAAAACAAATTGGAAATTAGAATTGCTTACCTGGTTGGTCCACATCTCTTGCCATCTTTGCCAAGTTTTTGCCAAAGGTACCCCCTGCCATAGTGAAAACAGTAAGTTGTCTATGTATTTCCAACTGATCTGAATGGGTAGGGACCATGCGCTCCAAGCAATCAATCAATCTAGCTCTAGCCTCCCCATCATGCAAATCTCCTAGCCGATTTTTATAATGATACTTTGGGTTCAAAAAATACCCAGCTGCATGTATAGGACGATGGAGTTAATTGTTCCATCTATTATCAATGATCTCCCATATACAGCCATATTTAGCTAACCTGTCCTTGTAAGTTGCCCGTATCTGCTCCTTTGCCTGATCCATAGCCTCATAAATGTAGCCCATGGCCAATTTTTCCCTATCCACCATCCTTAGCACCTTAACAAGGGACTCGGTAATTTTCACAATCTCTATTGACCTTTTCCAAAAATAACTGTCTAACACTTTCTTTTTGGTGTCTTTTCCATCTGGTCTACGAGCCCACCGAGATTCAGACCATTCTTCAGAGGAAAACATTTTCTGCAAGTTTTTATGTTGACCATTGAGACATTGCAATGTGAGGAAGTGAGTTGCAAATCTCGTAATTGCAGACCTAACAAGCTCTTTGCCCCCAGTGTTTTTCCTCATTAAGCTCAATACCCACGAGTGGTTGTAAATGTATTTTGTAATGCACTTGGCATGTTCTACAGTGTTTTTTACCCACTCCACTTTGCCTATATCCTCAAGCATGAGGTCTATGCAATGTGCAGCACATGGAGTCCAAAATATGGTCTTATATTTGGTCTCAAGCATCTTTCCAGCAAGAACATAGTTTGAGGCATTATCGATGATGACCTGCACAACATGCTGCTCCCCAACTTCCTGAATAATGTTATCCAAAAGCTCAAACAGAAGGGTTGCATCCTTCACCTTATCAGATGCATGAACTGATCTCAAAAACATGGTTCCTTGAGGGCAAGAAACAAGGAAATTAATGATAGTGCGGTTCTTTCCATTGGTCCATCCATCTGACATGATGGAACAACCTGTTTTGAGCCATGAAACTTTAAACTCAACCAAATACTCATCAATGGAAGATATCTCTTTTTGCAAAAGAGCTCCCCTCAAGTCATGCATACTAGGGCCTTTGAAGCCTTTTCCTACAGCTATAACAGAGTCCCACATAGCTTGGTAATAAGGTGAGCGAGCAGCATTAAATGGGATATCTAAATCATACCACCATCTAGCAATGTATTGATGAGAAGTTTCTTTGCATTGTTTTTTTCAATGTTGATCCAAAGTGGGTTGACGACTTGGCTGGGAGGAAGTGGGATTAGACGAGGCAATGTTGGCAGAAGATGAGAAAAACCTTTGGCTGTTTGTTCTCTTTGTTCCTTTTGATGGTTGGCCACAAAAAGGATGAAGATAGTGAAACGGGTCATTGGTGGAAGGGATAGAAGTTGAGTCTTGAATCCCATAACCATCATACCCACTCTCTTTCATGGCTTCTAATAATTCCCTCTTCCTTGCAATGTCATCTTGGATGGCCTTCTCCCTAGCCTTATCCTCATAAAACTTTTCAAGCTTGGAAATGTATTTTGCCCTAATAGGACCTAACAATGCACTTGGTGCACCACATGGCGTTACTTGGCCTCTTATCCCAACAAAGTGTTGTTTCAATCTAAGAATACTCCCACCTCCAATAGATTTATGGCATAATTTGCATATCATCTTTCCATCAATTACATCACAATGAGCCCATGCACTGTCCTTTCCTTTTGGAGCCATGTTTACTTGAAATAATAACAATTTGCAAAGAAATCTGCCATTTAAAAAAAAAAATTGCAGCTAAGCAACATGGAAAACCAAAGCTAAATTTAGGAAAACAAATGCACATGCAAGCTACAAAATTTGATAGCATAGAACTAGAGATTTGATAGCATAGATGATAGAAGTGAGAAGTTTATAAGTTTATAACACATAAAAAAAAAAATTAATTCATGGACAACAGTCAAATGAGGAATTTTCAAGTGAAAATCATTACCTGGAAATACAAACTAGCTTCCTTAGCCTCCTCTTGAAGATTCCAACTCCACTGATAGCTACAAACTATCTCCAAAATAGCTCCAACTCCAACACCAAGATGACTACTCTAGCAAAAACTCAACACTCTCCAAGATCACAAACAAACTCACAAACACTCATAAACACTCCAAATCAGATGTGTGAGACAAGTGAGAGGGATATGGGCCTCTTAAAGGCTTGGAGAGGGTGTTTATGGAGGGAAAGCACCCTTAGTTTCCCTCCAAAACCCGTAAACCTCATTGAGAAAGGCACTCAGTGGGGTCTTAGTGGGCATGGCCAGTAACTCGCCGGTTTGCTACAAACCGGCTAGTTCCGTCCTAAACTGACCATTTAGGGCCATTTTCTCACTATCCAGCCTCTTAAACTGGGTTTTTGCTCCGATTCCAACCAGTGGGCCTGCTAACCGACTGGTTAGACCAGTAGCCAGTTAGCTATGCCAATTTTTAAAACTATGATACAACCAGTATATTATAAATTTAATTGAAACATAGAAAAGACGTGGGTAATTGTAAATTGTGAGAAGATTGCATTTCCAAGGAGGGTCACAATCATGAATTACATGAAGATAGTTCTTCCAAGGTGGGTAAAGTGTCAAACAACCAGTAGTTGTGGTTTAAGGGTTGTTGTTCAAAAAAAAAGGAATTTATTCAGCAATAAATGCAGCCTAGCCAGTTTATAAATTGATTTCATAAATTTACAAATCAATTTGGAGATCCACATAAATTTACAACAAACCCATCCTTTATATGGAGATCACTAATGTGTTAGAAAGGAAATTTATTAGATTGTTTGAATATGAGGACTCCATATGGTCAAAAAACTAAATTGAAGGGGTTATACACAACAAAATTAGGTTGTATTCCAACCTTTCTTGAATTTCAATCTTAATTTGAATGGAGGTGGAATCCACCCTAGAAGATGAGTATTCCCCTCAAGTCAAAATTATTCTTTTGGCTAACCTTATCAAACATAACCCTCACTTGAAATCCAAAGAAGGTCTTAGAAAGGACCTAGCTTTTCCCCTATATACCAATGCAATGAAAAATCTATTCAAACCATTCTTTTGGATTGCACTTCTATAAAAGAAGCTTCGAAGAGTCTCTTTTCTCTTACAAATAGAAAAGTAAATGGGAAGTTCCTTCATTAGTTGACAATCTTAAGTTTTGTATGGCGAACATGTCGATGGTAGACCACAACTCACTTTAAGTAGTTGCCTCATGTGACATCTAGATCTCTAGGGTTAAAAATAATGAGGATAAAACTTGTTTTCCCATTAATTTTTTTCAAAAATTTAAATATGTATGTGATAAAGTAAGCATGTCCCCACTACTAAATCCACTAATACAAGTTGGGACTGTGACAAGAAACAAGGACACCCCTTAGGACTTATTGGATGGTACTAGAAAAGAGAACCAAAGAAAATTGTGGAGCTAAGAGTGTGTTATACTTTTTATATGTTCATTGTGTTACATTCAAATTAGGACATGGGCGAGGCTCTAATAATTGAGTACAACCTAGAGCATTGATAATCCTACCTAGAGTTGTTCTAGAGCATGGAGTTACAAATTTTTAAGTATATGGAGATTCCAAGTTATTTATTGACTAGGCAAATTGGAATGCTATTTTGAACAACATCTATCTTTTACATAATCTGGAATAGGTCACTCTTCAAAAGAGAAGTGTCTCAAATATCACTTTCAAGCATATTTTTAGAGAGCATGATAAGGTTGTAGACTAGACAACACATAAGAATAGATAAATCATATTGTTAAAGATGCTTTGGAGTTGCATACACACATAAAGGAAGGGGGTCTCCTTCAAAATCCTAGGGAATTTATCCCATAAGAATCCCCTCTATTTCTCTATTTATTATCTGATGTCAAAAAATAGTATGGCATCCTTTGCTTTTCGGGGTCACATATTTTGAATCTATGTTTTCTTTTACTACTAACTTGATAGAACTTGTGCACTTTTTTATACATACCTACATAGTAGTATGACATCCTTTCCTTTTCAAGGTCACATATTTTGAATATATATTTTTTTTGAACTACCAACATGATAGAACTTGTGCACTTTTTTGTACATCCCTACACTGTTTATAGGGATATTTTTTTTCTAGTTATAATGTTTTTGCTTGAGGACTTGTATGGACAATATGGACTTAGCACTTTTCTACATGATATCACATATAAAATGTAAAAGAAATCTCCTTGATATAAAGTTATGTTTTTTTCATTGGAAAACAAAAGTCAATTAGGAAACATTGTAGAACACCAAAGGCAATCATGATTCTAAGAAGATCACATTTTCAAGGTGAATATTGTGAAGATCGGGTTTCTATGGTAGTGTAAGGGGGCAATCTATCATCAATGCACCAATGGTGGTTTAAGAGTTATTGTTTGTTTATTCGTTGGATATAAACAAATCAATTGAATAAGAAACACAACCTAACAAGTTCACAAATTGATTTGGAGATGTTGAAAATCACAAGGCAATCATGAATTAGAGAATATCATGTTTCCTTGGTGCGGGGCAATCATGAATTGCAACAAGATCACATTCCTAGGGTGGGATGAAACCATGAGTTGCAAGATCACATTTCTAGAGTAATACAGGGCATAAATCAACCACTAATGGCTACGTCAGGGTTGTTCTTTATGCACTAGACAAAAACAAATTTTATGAATAATAAACACGATATTTTAAGTATGCAAATCAATTTGTAAAGTTCATAAATTGATTTGGAGATGTTGAAAAGCCTCATGAAAATCATGAAATGCAATGAGATCATGTTTCTAAGATGGGAACAATCATTAAAATGATGAATATCATGGTTCCAAATATAAGAAAGGCTGTCAATTTACCACTAGGGCATCAACGGAAGTTCAAGGTTTGATTATGCATTGAACAAAAAAGAATAGATTCAACAAATAAACATAATTTGGTAAGTTGACAAATTGATTTGGAAATGTTGAAAATTTGAGAGGTAATTGTGAGTTGCAAGAATATGGTGTTTGCAAGGTGGGGCACAAACATGAATTGTGAGAAGATTGTGTTTTGCTATCCATTTATAAATGAGGGCATTATTCCTTCTTAAAATTAAAACACAATCTTTTGACCATTAATGACATCACAATTAGTAGCTTTCATTTGTTGTTTCTTTAATTGTCAATATTCAAAGGTATTGGGTTACATGGAGTTCTCACATACACAAAGACAACATATAACTAATCATGTGGCTTTTTTCTATGAACTTAAAACTCCCATAGCAAAGTGTCTTGACTCAAAGGATAAGACCAAAATAAATAATCAATATTAGATCCTTTATTGTAAAATAATTATTTCAATGAGGTTTTGCTTCATTGATCATGTCAAAGAGTGTTGATTATTAATTAGGTTTCTATTTGCATTATTTGTTGTGTCGCCTTAATGAAAAGTTACTATACAAAAGGCTAAATACAAACTCAAGCAAATATAGAAAAAAATGTTTATACCTTAATAAATCCATGAACATATATTTTTTTATGTCAAAGTCATATGGGTTTGCCACCAAGTAGCCATATTTTCTTTTAGCTTCATATAGTGGCCTCTTTACATAACCATGGCAATTAAATAATCATAATTTTGATTTTGAAATAATTTGCATGGTTGTATAACTAACCTTTAAAGTATCTTTCTTAATTTTCCATGTCATCACTTGTTTAACAAAACTAAATGGATCCGTATTTATCATGCTAATAAGAGTTATGGTTTAGTTACTTAAACTTCATGGGATACATATTTAGTTTATCTTTTGATTGAGTAACTAGTGGTTTTTACAAGATGATTCATTTATTGCATTCAAGGTGAATTTTGGGCTAATTGTTTAGTTTTCAAATTAAAATATTTTAGGCTTGCCTCTTAGTAGATACATTTTCTTTTAGTTTCATATATGCTCTTTTTACACCACTAACAATTAAATTTTCACCAGTGTATTTTTGAATAAATTTGCATGGCATTATAGCTAACATCTAAGCTAGCTAGCTTAGTTTTCCATGCCATTTGTTCAACTAAAGTGAGATAGGGTTTGTTTTATCATATTATTAAGAAACTGGTTTAATTTCTTGGTTTTCAAAGAATACATAGTTGGTGATATGAAATTCAATGGTTTATCTTCACGCCAACTCACTAATGATATTTGTGATTAAATTTATTTATTTCCTTCAAGGTGAAATTTGGGATAAGTAATTAGTTTCTAAGCCATTTACATTTATATTATTTAGTCATTATTCATTTCTATTTTATGTCACTAAATAACTTGTTAGAATCTGGGTGGGTGATTGTAAATGTGGAGTACACTAACAAATGAGGGGTCTATATTTTTTGGAAGGTAAACTTCAATGGTCATTTTTTTTTATTGCCATGATTTTCATTTATCTATCATGAGGGATATTGAGGTAACTCTTTTCAAATAAGTAATAGTAGCACTATCTCTCATTGTAACCAATTCAAATTCATAAACTTTGTTACACACTAGAAAGAAGGCATTGAAATTTTGAATACTAACTTATAGGATCCGAAACTTTCAACCCAAGCTTCCTTACCTTAATTTCCAATTTTCTAAAAATAAACAACTAATAGAAAAGTGAATACAAATATACTACAATGCTAAACATGAAGAATCTCTATACATTTCTACTCTATTCACCCAAAATTTAATAGTGTGTCAGTGAAGGAATTTCAAGCAAAAGAGTTGTAAGAAAATATTTTCTTTACAAGTTTCAAGAATTAATCCTTGATTCAAGTTCACTTACATTTCTACTCATTTCTAATTATAAATATTCAAGGTCTATAATCTTACTACAATCATTAATAAGGGGATCCAAGTCAGTGTTAGTTAGCTAAGGTCCAAATGTTTCAACTCACATCTACAATAAGTCAATGTTTATCACTAATTAGGATTAGAGTGTGTACCATTGAGACAAGGTGCATTTCATATCACTAGATGCATTTCTAATTCTTGTATTTTTGCATAAGAAATAAATATTAACATTCATATTATTATAATAAAGTGACATTAAGCTTCATCATAGTATGTATAGACCAAATCTTTTACAATTAGAGGAAGCATTTCTCCAACTATTGTGACACCCCTTTCATTATCCCAATTTTTGTAATGTAATTAAGAACATATAATGTTATGGTGTCAACATTGATGTTATGATGTCGAACTCTATTATAAGACGTATGTTTATTTTTACTAATAAAAATGCTAAAGTGGAAGAAAGGGGACAACCAACATATTATAATGCCTTCGGCAGGGGGGGAACTTGACTTAAGATGAAAAATAGAACTTGGGTGAATATTTCCCTTTGATGTGATTGTTAGTCTTCCCAAGAAGCTGAAAGGTTGGGAAGATGAAGGGTCGATGTGTGATTATAAAAATTAGAGGGAGGACCATTCAAGGGGTTCTTCTTCTTCGTTATTAAGCTTCTAGTTTCTCTCTTTTCTATTACTCTCTCATACATCTCTCTCTCTCACTTAGAAAATTTGAAGTGGAAAAAGGATTAGTGATAAAACCCAAAGAGGTTTAGACCTTATAACTGGTTATGAGTTGTGAGCGATAACTTATGTGATAGGAAATGAATGTGTTGCAATGCTTTTTTTGTGGATTAGATGGCTTTTAGGACTGGGAATGGTCTTGGTTGTGCATGGCACACAAAGTAATAAAGAGGGGAAGACCAAAGGACTGCAGAGATTAGAGAAGGGATTCCTTGTGTTGTACAAACCTGCATGGTACTTTTTTGCATGTGAATCTGGTGAAAGATGGAAATTTTGATCATCACATTTTCCTATGTGTGTGTGAAGGAGAATGGCCTTCACTTTTGGTGTTAAAATCTGGTCTAAATCTAAGTGTGTGAAATACCCTTGAGTTAAGCTCTCCTCAAGGCACCAAGGTCCAGCACAAGGGTGGAAAACTGTGAGAATTTTTTTAGCACAATTGAGTATATGGTGGAGTAGAACACAACTCACCATACTTCAGTTTCCAATATTTTTCTGCTTGCAATAAATAAATATTTATTTTTGTGTTAATGATATTTCTAGCATAAATGATTTAGTGGAATGCATGATTGTTTAATTTCTCTTTTCAACAATTTAATATGTATATGCATTTACCCTTCAACAAATTTATCATGGTTGTAGCTATTATACTATTTGTTTGTAGCTTTTTGTCAGGTCAGGTATTGGAAACTCAACAAATAGTTTATTTTCCATTAAAAAAAATCATTAATATATATAAGGAGGGAGAGAGACCCTTGGAATTCATATTCCAATGTCTCTTCATCTTCTTATTTTCTTATTTACAATATTTTCTCAATCCTTAAGGATTAGGTGTCAGTGTTCCTCCCCCTTAATCTGAAGGGATGTTAGTGAGTCCAGACATCATTTTAAATCTTTCAAACTTTTCTCTTCCAAGCTCTTTGGTGAAGATGTCTGCAATATGTTCATTTGTGGAAGAATGGCATAGGTGAATAGTCTTGGACTCAACATGATGTCAAATCAAATGATACTTTGTATTGATATGTTTAGTTCAATCATGGAACTTTTGATTCTTGGCCAATTTATTGCAAAATTATTGTCAATTAGAAGTGGAGTAAAATGCACTTGTTTCTCTACAAATCTTCAATAATTTTCCCGACAAAATTTCCTTTTTTGCTTCTGCAACTGCCACATATTATGCCTCTGTTGTGGTATATGCTAGAGCTAATTGTTTGCATGACCTCCAGGATACTGCTCCTAATCCAAGACTCATAACATAGCCTGAAGTAGATACTCCATTTTCTTTATCTCCATCAAAATATGAACCAAAGTATCCATTCAAGATGAAGTCATCCACATGTGAATACTTGAGTCCAAAGTCTTGAGTTCCCTTCAAGTACCTTAGAACTCTTTTTGCAGCAGACCAATGATCCTCACAAGGTTTTTTCATAAACCTGGAGAGGATTTCAACAACAAATGAAATGTTTTGTCTAGTAATAGTCAAGTAATTAAGACTTCCTATAAGTTGTTTGTACTTAGTTGCATCCTCAAATTCATTTCCTTCTTTCCATGTAAGATTTAAATTTTGTTCCATTGGAGTGGCCAAAGGATTGCATTAAACCATCCCAAATTTGTTCACCAAATCTCCAATGTACTTATTTTGAGAGAGGAATATAAACTTCTGATGTTGGGTTACTTCAATACCCATATAGTAGTGAACATATCCCAAATCTGTCATCTCAAAACCTTTCCTCAATTCTTTCTTTATGGATGCAATATGATTTTCATTATTCCCTATCATCAGTAGATCATATACATACACCATAAGATATATAACAATTTTCCAACTTTCTTAACAAATAAACTTGCATAATCAAGATCACAGTGTTTGAAACTTAGTTTCATAATATACTCAACCAATTTTTTGTACCAAGCTCGTGGTGCTTATTTGAGGCCATACAAGGATTTGATAAACTTTCATATTTTATGCTTTTGTCCCTTCACAAAAAATCCTTTTGGTTGAGACATAAAAATAGTTTCTTTCATATCTCCATTCAAGAAAACAAATTTTACATCCATTTGATGGATTTTCCATCCATTCAGAGCTGCCAAGGCAAAGAGAGTCTGGATGGTATCCCATTTTGTTGTGGGGGAAAAAGTGTCCTCATAATCAAACCCTTCTTTTTGTTCATATCCTTTTTCCGCAAGCCTAGATTTGTTCTTTTCAAGTGAGCCATTTTCTTTATACTTATTCTTGAAGACCCACTTGCAACTGATCGTTTTGGTTCCAAATCAAGGGTCCACCAACTTCCATGTTCCATTCTCTATCAGAGAACCATACTCTTTCTACACTACTTCTTTCCATTCATCATGATAAACAACTTCTTTAAAGGAAGTTGGTTTGAAATATGTAGACAAATTCAATTCACAATCATAAGAAATATCCATATCAACAATTGAATCATAATCATCTACATCACCTCCATTTTTTCTAGTAGAACTTCTCGTTCCTTTCTTTCCAACCTCGTCAGGATGAACACTTTCAAGTGTCTTGGAGAGCCATTTTGGAGGACCTTTCTGAGATGGCCCAGGCTATTCAGTTAACTGAGATGGGGTTGAGTCAAGATTTATCCATCCAATTATCTCAATCACATCACTCAAAATGTCATCTTAATAAATGGTTGGAGCTTCATGAAGGGTTGAGAATGCTTTAGAAGGAGATTCTACAGATTGATCTAGGACAGGGATCCCCCCTTCAAGATGTGGAATCTCATTATCTAATTCCTGAAAATATTTTGCATGCTTGAATATGTCCAAGTGATCAAGTTGTCACTCACTAACATTGTCAATCTTGGAAGATTCAAGAAAAAATACCTCTAGACAATATAAACTTCTTATTTACTTTGTCATAGAGTCAATATGCTTTGGAGGTATCTGAGTACCCCAAGAAGATACACTTTGAATCCTTACATCAAGTTTATTTCTTTGTTCCTTAGATATCAAGGCATAACAGGTGAAACCGAAAAACCTGAGATGCCTCACGAAAGAAATGTGGACATACCACATTTAATAAGGAGTCTTGTTTTTTAGAGAATGAGATGGGAATATGTATTTAATATAAACTACACAGAACTACATCAGCCCAGAACATCAACTTAACATTTTTTAAAAACATCATTGAACGTACCATATTTAAGATTGTCTTGTTCGTTCTTTCAGCTACACCTTTCTGTTGAGGATTATAAGGTACAAATGTTTGATGTTGAATCCCATGTTGGCGAAGATAGTTTTCAAATTCATTTGAAGTGTATTCTTTTCCATTGTCGATATGATAAAACCCAACATGAGACTATGTATTGTTTTCAATCCATGCATGAAAGTTTTTTAAAGTTTCAAAAGCTTCATATTTGTTCTTCAACAAATATACCCAACACATTTTGGTGTAGTCATCATAAAAGTCATCATGCATGTATTTCCATTTTCAGAAGGAACAGGTATAGGGCCACACAAATTAGAATGAATCAGTTAAATTTTTCTCTGTGATTTGGAATGAGAATCGTGAAATGATTGATTGTTGTGTTTTCATAAGATAAAAGCATCACATTTCTTAAGTTTCCTAGGAATGGTGGGCAAAATAGTAACACCATTTCTCTTCAATAAATGAAGATTTGTCATAGTTCAGATATAGCATGCCATAAGAGACTGAATGGTAGTGTACCTTCACCATAGTAAGAACCGTATTCTAAGTTTAGTGCATGAGCAGAGGTTCCTTGTAGCTTCAAGAGTATTTCTTCTTCTATCCTAGTCATGACAAGTGAGTTGTCCGATGCTTTTATCACCTCAACATTTCCATCAAACATGTGAATGGAGTGCCTTTGCTGGCAGTTGTGAACCAAGGACAACAAGTTTCTTCGCAGCTCTAGGAGGTAGAGAACATCATGTAGAAGAAAGTCAGGGAGTCAAGGTAATTTGAGCCTAATGGTGCCAAGTGTGGATGGCTTGAGTTTTGATTTGTCTGCAAAGTAGACTACTCCATCTACATTTCCATTGAATTATTCAAAGAAGTCCTTCCAAAAGGTCATGTAGCAGGTTGCTCCAGAATCAAGCAACCATGCATATTTCCACAAAGCAAGGGAAGCATTAAA
Source organism: Pinus taeda (assembly GCA_000404065.3). NCBI lineage: Eukaryota > Viridiplantae > Streptophyta > Pinopsida > Pinales > Pinaceae > Pinus > Pinus taeda. Next base: position 98,433 of record APFE030140819.1, on the reverse strand, counting down.
CAAGTCTCCAGATACTCCAATATTGCAATGTGCCACAATATAATGAAAGGATTTGGGTATTTTACCCTTCCCTGGATTCAGTGATTTTCCTTTCTCTTCATTCCTTTCTTGTTTGATTGTTTACCAAGAGAGCTTGCATGTGGAAGCATCATGTCCATTTTTTTTGTAATGTATACAATGAAGATCAAGTCTTTCTCCTCGGTAATGTTTCCCCCCTACCTCTATTATTCTTCTTTCCATGTCCTATTATGCTACCTATTCCTCTAGAAGAAGGTGGAAACCCATTAATCATGACCACGAAGTTTGTGGATTGAATACAAGCCATGTTCCAAATGATGATTAATTGTGGCATACTTGATTTATTCAGTACCATTTTCCTAACACTTACATTATGATTGGGTATATTTCAAGATGGAGGAGATCGCACTGATCCTGCTGAGGAGGTTGGAAAAATGGTTATGCAACAACATGACCCTGCCTCTCGAATGCATATTTCTAGGGTTTTATTCTCTCGCAACTCAAATTAAGGTACTTTCCATCCACCCTTGGTGACAACAACTACCTGCTGGCCACCTTCCATTTTCTGGCACTTGGGGGATACATCGACACACTTTTCTCTAAAGTCTTGGAAACTATCTGCTGGCCACCTTCCATTTTCTGGCACTTGGGGGATACATCAACACACTTTTCTCTGAAGTCTTGGAAACTATCGGCTTGCCCAAATATCTTGCGGATCTTCTATCGTTGTCTATCGACTGAGATGGAGGTTGATTTGGTGGACTACTCCAAGGATCCCTACGACTTTGTTCCCATCTGAATGATATATCCATCTCATCTTCCAGTCACTACCTCTTCGATCTCTCTGCAACTGCCTACAACTTTGGCGGGTGACCCTAGGGTTTTCTCGACGTCTATTTTTTCCCACCCTTGTGCTCTAGCTTAGAATTTTGTGTCGTTGGTCAGACCTTCTTCTTCTTCCTTGCCAGTTTCTGTCTCACCTGACACATTGTTCTTCTTGCCAAGCTCCATCTATACTCCTCCCTCTCCGACGTCCCTTCAGTTTCTCACCACCTGCTTGGACCTGTCCATATCCACTTACCCACTGTATCTCTTAGGTACCCCCTCCTCTGCAGTTCCTTACCCATCTAACCCTCTGGATCTAAGCCCTCTCTACACTCACCCATTGTTACCATCTACTCCCGTCCGCCCCACCTTAGGTTTCCATCCCTATCATATCTAGCTATTTCGAGGGTTCCTCCCTAGCGCTTCCTGACTTGGGAGAAGGTTCTATGGTTTTTAAGAACATGGAACTGCCTTTGATGTCCCTGTCAATCCTCCCACTTGAAAAGTGCCCTGGTTTGTGAAGAAGTACAAGGGAATTAAGGTTGGGAATAAAAAGATTTTTTTAATCCTCGATGACGGCTTACAGATGGGAGATGTGCTCGACACCACAAACAAGGTTCTATTTGGCCAGGTTTGGGGACATTCCTATAGTGTTTCCCATCTCAAGCAATGGATTTTGGAGATCTGGGGACAAGTGTTGGGAGATCTACCTTCGGTGGTCACCTTATTCTGTAGATGGTTCACACTTCACTTTCAACGTCCTAAATATGTATCTTGGGTATTATCTAAAATCTGGCATATAGAACTAGCTTCGACTTTACTTAAGAGATGGAGCACTCTTTTTGACCCGGAACATGAACATTTCAAGGTTGGCCTAATTTGAGTTTGTATGCTTGGTCTTCCACTACACTTTTGGTTCAAGGACATATTCATGTGCATTGGGGATGCGCTGGGGACTTTTTTGGACTATGATAAATCCTATATTGTCACTAGAAACATGGCTATAGGATGCATCTTGGTTCATCTTGATACTCATGAAGGTTTGGAGGAAAGGATAAATATACAATGGAGGAACACTAGTCGCATACAAATTCTTGATTATGAGGGGGTTCCCTACAGATGTCGCCAATGCCATAAGATTGGACACCTGTATAAGGATTGTCCATTGCCTGCCTCCAAATCTGCTTCTGATTCTCAACCTGATAACAATGCAGTGGATATTCCATCAAGATCTTAGGATAAGAGGCCTACAAAGGCTGTTGCCCCCCCCCCCCCAAAGTCAAAATATAGATGCATGGCTCGATCAAGGAACCTGTTCGCTCACCCTCTCCTCACATCACCAAATCACATGTGGTCATGACTGGCATCTCTTTGGGTAATCCTTCCTCTTCTCTCCCTCGTTTTCCTCCCTATATTTTTTATTCTCATCACATTGCATCTCTACACTTGCATTTGTTCACTTCCCCCTTATCTACTCCCCTGTATCCTCTCCTCCTATATTCTTTGATACCCTCCCTATCATCCCTGATGCTCTGATCAATGCACCCTCTTATGAGACTTCAAATGATTCGCGACCAAGTCATCCATATCTCCTTCGATCCCTGGTTAAATCTTCATTAGATGATTGTTGCGGTCTTGGCATTGTTCCCCCTCCTAAAACCTCCAAACCTACCAGAGGCAAAAATTCCCATACCTCAAAGGCTTTTATCCAAGCTGGATTGGATGTAGTTGAAGGTAGACAACTTTCCATTGATAAGGTCCTTAGAGGTATGACCTCCCCTACCTCTGGTTCTCCATGAAATGGTTATCCTTCAATTGTCGTGGGTTGGCTAGTCCTACCAAAAAACTAGCCTTTAGGAGACTACTTGAACTCGAGAGGGTGGAAATCATATTCCTTCAGGAAACTCTTGCTCTCATTGACCAAATCATCCCTACCCTTGAAGGCCTTGTATCTAGTTGGCACTTTCATGTTCTTGATGTTTGTGGTTGTTCTGGAGGCATTGCTTTTGGTTACAATCCTAAAGCAATCAAGTTTCCTAATATTGGGGTGGGGGGGGGGATGTTACTATAGGGGCAGACATCTTTTCATCCGATCTTGGGAGGGATTTGAGACTGATCAATGTATATGGTACCTGCATTAATCAGGCTGATTATTGGGAAAATCTCCTCAATTCTACATATATGCAAGAATCTTAATTTCTCCATTGGCCATGCAGAATCTTAGGGACACAATGCATAGGTTGATCCACTTACTGATTCCATCAGTATCCACTTAGAATATCATCACTTTATTGATATTCCAATTACTTGGCCCCAACCTACTTGGCGTAATAGAAGGACTGGAGAGGTTATGCTTGCAAGAAGGCTAGACCGCTTCCTTATCAAATAATCCCTTCTTAGATGATTATCCCTGTACAGGCAATGGGTGGGATTGGGAGGCTTATCTGACCACTCTCCAATATACCTTGAATTTGAGAGTGTAGATTGCAAGCCAAAAGCTCCGTTTAAGTGTAACTCGACTTGGCTCAAGGACGAGGAGTATACCAAAATGGTCATTGATTATTGGAAATCCCTCCCCCTTGTTCCTGGATAGTTACACACTGAATGTTTTGCTAAAAAGATTCTCTACCTCAAGCACAAAACAATCGATTGTGCCAGAGAAAAAAGAGTAAGGGACGATCACCTCATTAATGATATTGAACTTGAACTTGCTAATCTAGTAGGAGTGGATGGTCGGGGATTTTAATCTGCTAAAGCAAAAGATCGCCTTATCAAACTTGAAGCAAAGAGGACCATAATTCTAAAGGACAGAGAATAAACTTGGAGACTTAGGAGTCGTGCCATTTGGTTACAAGCTGGGGATGACAATACAAAGTTTTATCATAAATTTGCAAATGGTCGACGTGCCATCAATATGATCTGGCATTTGGAGGATGATACTAGACACCGAGTTCAATCATTCAATCATCTGGCCACTCTCAGTACCTCTCATTTCATCTGGATCTATAAAGTTCCACAGGAAGCTACTCTTGCTGAGATTATCAAAATGGCAGGGTTGTTTCCTAGATTTATTGATCAAGAAGCAGCATAGGATCTCATCAAGCCAATATCTATTGGCAAATCGGAAGGCACCCTTAAATGGTTCAAGAAATACAAGAGCCCAAGATCGAACAAATGACTGGTTGAATTTTATCTAACTTTTTTTGAAGTGCTCGGCAATGATTTGCTTCAAGTTATTGAATAAAGTCGGGTAAGTGACCAAATGTATGTTGCTTTTAACTCAACCTTCATTGCCCTTATTCCCAAATATGACTCCCCTTTGGATTTCAATGACTTTAGGCCCATCTCACTCTGGAAGTGCATATGTAATATCATAGCAAAAATAATTGCCAACCTCCTTAAACATGTTTTATCTGAATACTTCTCTCTGGAACAATTTTCCTTAATCATCGTCAAATACATGAAGTTGTTGGCACTGCCTAGGAGTTCCTCCATTCCATTAAAATCAAGAGGCTAAAAGGTATGATCCTAAATATTAACTTAGAAAAGCCTTTTGATCATACTTGTTGGCTATACTTGAGAATGCTCTTGACTTATTTGGACTTCCCCATAGCCCTCATCCAATGGATCATGTGTTGTATTTCCAATGTTTCTTATAGTGTTCTTATTAATGGTTCTGCCTCTTCCTTTTTTCATGTTGAACGAGGCCTTAGACATCGATGTATTCTCTCCCCCCTACTTTTCTTACTCGTAATGGAAGGCTTGAGTCAGCGTATATCTGAGGATAAAAGACAGGGAAGACTATAGGCTCTTAAAATCACCAACATCAACATCCTTACCCATCTAATATTTGTTGACGATGTCCTAATATTCCTTAATGGATCAATTGGTGACACAACTACTTTTTCTTTTATTCTCAGAACTTTTTGCTTTGGTACTAGCATGGAATGCAATCAACATAAATCGACACTGATTGTTGTTGGATGCTCCCATAATGAAACTCACACTGCTCATCAAATATTTCCCTTCACATTTCTCCCATTTGACGATGGTCTTGAATATCTTGGTTTTCAACTCAAAACCATACAATACAAGATCGCTGACTAGATATGGCTTGTGGAAAAAATTGAAAGGCGACTAAATATTTGGCATCAAAGATGGCTCTCTAGGGCTAGTCAACTCATTTTTATTAAATCTATGTTAGAAGCTACACCGGTGTAGTGGATGTCCTTGGCTTAGATTCCAAGGGGAATTTTGAATAGAATACAACAACTTTGTTGTAGGCTCTTATGGAAAGGAAAACAAGAAGGTCATGCTTATGCATGGGTTAGATGGGACCTCATTGCTTTACCGAAGAAACGGGGAGGATGGGGCATGAAAAACCTTGATGCCTTTGCAAAAGCATTAGCTACAAAAATGGGATGGCAAGTTCTCACTACAAAGAATCTGTTGACTGAGGTGGTCATTCAGAAGTATATTAGCCCTCTCCATCTCCTTGATTGGATCAAGCGACCTTCATGGAACAAAACAAATATATATAGAGAGTGATTTTGAACTCTCTATCATATATTCATGATGGATTAACTTGGAGGATTGGATATGGTAACCTGGTTCGTATTGGCATGGATCCTTGGTCTAGATGTGGGAATGCTTTTCATCCCCCCATGATCTCCTACACTTCCTATCGAACATAGGTATCACTCAAATTTCTCAAATTGTTGATCCAGACAATTCTAATATTTTCTATCAAACCTGGAAATCTGATGAACTATTGGGTATACCAAAACATTTGGCACAATGATTAACAATCTTATGCCAACGCACTCTCTGAATCACATCTTCGGATCACTTAGGGAGAGGATGAACTCATCTAGGCTCACTCGCAGCATGGTTCCTATTCTCCTAAGGAGGGATATCCTCTCATCTACTCTACTCATAAACCCCTTGCTTCTAATTGGTGGTGGCACGCTCTTTGGAAGTTGAAGGCACCTCCTAGAGAAAAAATATTCATGTGGTGTATACTTTGCAATAAAGGCCCTACAAGGGGCAATCTTCAAAAGCGATCATTTTTTGGACCTACCTGGTGTATCCTATGCAAATACGCATCTGAATCCATTGAACACTTATTTCTACTATGTCCTATTACCATCTCCTTATGGCATAATGTACTTGCAATTCCACACCTTCCTAATCGTTGGCATGGAGCTAATATTTTGGAAGCCTAGCAATCGTTGTGGTCCGTTGCATAGTTAATCAAGATTAGGAACCTCTCTCTCCTGATATGTTGGTGCATTTGGCTACAAAGAAATAAACTTATATTTTTGGGCATCGCTTTGCTTTGGCCTCAAGCAAAAACACATCTCATCTCTTTATATAATTGTATTCAAAGGATGATTTCCCTCACACTCCACGCAATATCTTTGCTGAGATTATCGACATGAACATCCCTTGGGCATACTTCAACGGTTCAGCACAGTAGCAAGGTTGTGGAGGGGGAGTATTCCTTCATATTGCTTAAAACCATTTTTATAAAATCGAGATGGGGCTGGGAGATGGAACTAATAAACTTGTTGAACTTATTACACTCAAAAATTTGCTATATTTTGCACTTGAGAAGGAATGTTGTCACATTGAGATTTTTGGTGATTCCAAACTCATCATAAATTGGTTTAACCAACAATCTGCATGTCACTTGCACACACTCCGACATATATTGGATGAAACTTTGCTTCTAAAATCTCAATTTGACTATATCTCTTGTCATCACATATACAGGGAGTGCAACCAAGTTTCTGACAGATTATCTAAGGAGGCCGCACACCAGCCTCGGGGAATCTGGGTGATCTAGGAGTAGACAGATCATGAATTCTATCGATATTTCCATAGACCATATGATGATCAACAACATTTTGGAGAAGACATGCCCTGTTTTTTGTGTTTTTTGTTTTTTGTTTTGTTTTTGTTTGTTTGTTTGTTTGAGATATGACTGTGATTATAATTTTCTTAGTTTATCCATTTATATGTTTTTCATCAGACATATATCATATGTATTAACTTATTAGTCACCCAACTTGGGATAGATTTTTGACAGTGTCACACAACAACCAACCTTACCGCATATGCTTCCAAGGAGCTCACGCACCAGGTTTCTGACAAATTATCGAAGGAGGCTGCACACCAGCCTTGGGGGATCTAGATGATCCAGGAATAGATAGATCAGGAATTCTATCGATATTTCCATAGACCATATGATGATCAACAACATTTTGGGGTAGACATGCCCTTTTTTTTTGTTTTTGTTTTTGTTTTTTGTTTTTTGTGTTTTTTTGTTTTTGTTTTTTGTTTTTTGTTTTTGTTTTTGTTTTTGTTTTTTTTGTTTTTGTTTTTCTTCTTCTTAGATATGATTGTGATTATATATTTTTCATCAGACATATATCATATGTATTAACTTATTAGTCACCCAACCTGGGATAGATTCTTGACAATATTACACCGTGAGTGGAAACAACCACCCTTACAGCATATGCTTCTAAGCATCAACAAGATGTGAATTTTCAACATCTTAATGAAAATTGTGATTTTTCCTTGGGAAAAAAATAAGTACCATTTTCAATAATTCCATGTCGATACAGTCATAGGCCTTAGTAAGGTCTACCTTCATGAGATAGATTCTCATTTTCTTGGACTTTATAGAATGCATCAATTCTAAAGCAATACCAACAACGTCTTGAATTTGCCTGCTCTCCAAAAACCCAAATTGTTCCTTTGAGATGAACCTCGACAAGATTGGTTTAGTTCTACATACAATCAGTTTAGAGATCAACTTATATATCAAATTACACAGTGAAATCAGTCTATAATCCATGATAGTTTTCGACTGCTCCTTTTTGGGGATCAAAACAATGAATGTCGCATTAACTGCCCCTGAAATATATCCCTTGATTCTGGATACTTCTGCTGCCGCCAGCAGTTCTGGCATCATCAATTCTTTGAAATGACAAAATAGTTCGATCCCCCACCCATCCGGGCCCAAACTTTTTTCTTTTGCGCATACCTGTAATGTCTTTGATATCTCAACACTTGTGATCAGCTGACCCAAAAGATCATTGTCTGTTGCATTGAACATGTTTGGCACCAGATTGATGAATTCCATCTAACCGAGAAGTCATGCTCCTGTGCAGAATATTGACCTCTAAAGTGTGACACAGTTGCTTGTTCAATAAAAGATATAGAAGTATGGAGACCACCCGCTGAATCCCTAATCTTCCTTATCGTATTATGTTTCTTCTTAAGATTGAATGATGTATGGAAAAACCTAGAATTCCTGTCACCCACCTTGATTCAGATTACTTGACTTTTCATTCTAATGTCTTCTTCCTGTGAATGCAAGATCTTATTCCTCTTTCCTTCTAATTCTATGATTAATTCCTTATACTGGACCAAAAATACATAGGATCCCCGGGGTCATTTAGAACCCCGAGGTTTTCCTTGATCTCTCTTATCTCTTTAATTTATGCCTCCTCCATCTCCTTAATCCATGTGCGTGCCTCTCTTTTCAACTTGTTAAGTTTCTGACATAGAAGTGCCATCCCGTCTGGTGCATAGATATTCCCAGTCTCGTTCCAACTCATATGAACCAAATTCTGAAAAGCCTCCGTTTGTAACCATTTCGGGTTAAACTTGAAAGGGTAGATCCTCCCATTTTCCATTCTTTCCCATCGCAAAGCAATATGATGATGATCAAACATAAACGAATGAATTCAGATCTCACACCCACCAAATGGTTATACAAAGAACATTTCATAAGAAATAGACCCAACCTCTTAGAAATGCCCTCCGCTCCTTCACACTCATTTCGCTATGTAGGGGCGATGGGAAATGGTATAATATTTATAAGGTCATGCGAAACCAACAAACCAAAGAAAAAATTAGTTAAGAAATCCACTCGAGATATTTCTCCTGAAATCTCTCCCGGATCTAGAGAAAAATTGAGCTCTCCAACGATGATCAACAAACTCAGTGCAAGAATCCTCGATCCTGAGATCTTTTCTCAAAATAATTTATTGTCGAAATATGGTGCATAAGAATTAATTATGCGGATCCTCTAAATGGATTCCACTAAATGGCCACTGCAAATAATCCTTGCAACACATTGATAAGATTTCAAATAAATCTTGTTGGGGTTTTGTTGTAGCGACTACAACCACCCTCCAAAATTTTGCTTTACTTCATTTTGGAGCCTCCCTCCTTGAAATCTTAGCAGCCACATTGTACTGCTCAGGTACTTCGGTTTCACTTGATTTTATATTTTGCTTAACAACTTTTTTTCACTTACTTGTTCTGTCGACTAACCACAAGTTGACCCAAAAACTTGGTTCACATCTGGTCTTTGTGATGTCTGGGAAAAATGCGTAATCCTAGAGAGAGGTTTCCTTACACTCAAGAATTGCGCAGAGCAGCCCAACCACTGCCTTGCACTCAGGAATTGCGCAGAGCAGCCCAACAGCTACCTTGCACTCAGAAAATGCACAAAGCAGGCAGCTAACCTTGCTCTGGAAAATTGCATAGAGTAGGCCAGCAACCTTGCTCCTAGAAATTGCGCAAAGTAGGCATCCAAACCTTGCTCTGGAAAACAACGCAGACCATCCCGGTAGTGAGATGAGGCTAAAAAATGCATTGACCCAATAGGAATTCAACCTTTCTTTGGGAAATTACGCAGAACTTGAGAAGACAGTCGGAGCCACTTAGCCCAGAAGCAACGCAAAAGCTTGGGTTCAATGGTTGTTCGTTACATGTGCTAGTAGGTTGCCTGATTCCTTCCAGAACAACGCAATTCTTCCTTGCATGCATGACAACCTTTCCCGAAAAATAAAAAAGTGAAAATAAAAAATAGCATCCCTAGATTTTATAGATCTATTTTTAGCACTGGGAGTTACATGCAAAGTTGATTTTAGAAACTTCCAGCCAAGTGTCACTTTTTCCTAGATTTGTCGTTGCGCATCATAAACCTTAAATCTAACAAATCTATTTAATGGATTCTCTAGAGCCCATTCTTCACATTCTATCTCGGAGCTCTAGCATTCCCGAGGCATCTAGAAAACTTCCGCATAGTCAGCATAGCTTTTCCAGGTAAGTTTTGTTTTCCATGTCTTTTTGCCGCTTTTTCTGTCGCTTTTGATTTCTTGGCTTGTGTGAGTGTTATTTTCCTTTTTTTATTGAACGACCACTAGTGTTTCAATGTATCTTAACTTATAGAAGTGTTGTTTCAAGTTTTGCATTGCATTTCCTTAGTGTCGCATGCATAACCTTGTTTCTACACTGACAGTCGTCGTTACAACGACTCTCTTCATGAGCTTCGTTGTTTTTCTATTTGTCTGGTTTTTGCACTTGCTTGGATTGCATGCATGTTTATTCACTTAGATCTGTACCATATTTGCACAATCATTCAATCCTTCTCATTTCTAGGCTGCCCTTGGGTAGATCTGGGTTGCCTTGGCCCAAATCTTGCTTCTCCTGGCATGCACTACACATTCCTGGAAGTCAAGGCTCTGCCTTGCCTTCAGGAATTACATAGAGGCTTTTTGACACTAGCCCCCAGTTGTGCTCTACGCAATTCTCTGAGACAATGCCCAGTTCTACCCACTGGGACTGCGTAATGCGTTGTTCTAGCCAACAACCCAGCGAGATTGAACTGCACATTGTGCAGTTCCAGTCCACAGTCAACCTCTCTGTATTGCACTCTATGTAGTTCCAATTAGTAGTAGGCCTCACTGGCAGCTGGGATTGTACAATGTGAAGTTCCAGCTGACAATCTCCGAGCCTCTCAGAGTCAATGTTGAGCAATCTTGCCTAATAGTCACCTAGTTTGCTACATAATTGATTTCCTAGTTGCTTTATGTTTTTCAAATGACATTGGCTTGCCATGAGTGTCTTATCTGTCTACAGGTACAACAAGTGTTGAGAAACTTCTCAGCAGTACAAGTAACATGGTCTCCAAGAGAGCTGGATCAAAGGACACAGTTGAAAGAAGTACTGGAGATGTGTTTGAATAGGTGTCTATGAGCTTGCCCGTTTATGTAGACACACATCTGTTCATTGAGAAAGACATCAAGATCACATGGTAAGACATCAACACTATATTCGCAAGCAATTTTGAGGAGAATCTGGAGGACCTTCATGTCTATGTCAACATTCATAAGTCAATATTATAGAAGGTTGCATGCAGGTGTCCCACATTCCCGTGCACAGACATGATCCACTAGATTGTCTCATGCATTGATCTAGAGACGATGACACTGCGCAGTGTTAGTGGAGTAGAGATTGTTTCCTTTAGGGCGGAGGATTAGTAGTAGATGTATCATTTGATGTAGCTGATGAACAAGATGGATGCATTGTTCTACACTCCCAACAATAACACGAACACAAGAGATATATTGAAGCGTTGGTTAAGGAAGCCATCAAAGTTGAGGATGACACGCAACCAGATATATAAGACAAAGACACTCAGGAAGGCTTACCAACTCTTGGTCATCTTCTCATGTCACCTGTATGGTCAAGAGAGTACAAAGACCTTCCTACAAAGTTGGGTGGTTCTCTTGGATTAGCTAGCAAGTGAAGGAAAGTCTTTCAATTGGTCTGACACGTTGGCTCTTCAGCTGAAAGTGCATGTCTTGAATTCCTGAAGTCCCCCCAAGGATCAACAAGCAAGATTCTTCATGTCTACCTACCTGCTTGATGCAATCTATGCCCATCAATGATTTCTTGTCATGGGTTGGGCATGGACACCTTCATAGAATGCTGTGAACATATATTGCAAGTTGCTCTCAAAGTGTAGCTATCGAGGAGTCATGGCTATATTGTATAACCACTTCGTTTCCCCTCTGTACACGATGATCTTTGAACAAGATCCGCCTTGCATGTTCCAAGCAGCAATGGAGGCATTACTAAACATTGTAGATTGGTACGCCTCACCCGATGACACCTTCATTAGGATGTACACCGCGAAGAAGGCTCCGCATTTGTTGCCGAAGTTTGCCATGGACAAGTTGGTTATATAGGAGTTTGCATACCATATCTCGATAGGGTTATTAGCTAGATTGCACAGGAAGAAGAAGGCACCATGGCCTATGCTTCCTTTGCAAATTGGGTTGTATGCGATCTAGAGTTTGAAAGAACTGGATGCCGAGGTCGAGGACTTCAAGAAGTTTAAGTTTGACACCAAGAGTTTCAATTTGTATGATCCACATGGCTTATGCATGGACCACTGTACGAGAGTGTACTATCCTTAGATCCATAGGGAGTGTCATTGGCTAGAGGAAGACCCTTGGAGATATTGTTATAACTCCTCTAGGCTCAATGAACCAGTCAGCATGGTAGTAGAGTGGCTAGTAGCACTCAAGGCAACATCAACAACAACAATAACAAGCAACAAACCTGTGCAAGACAAAGGCAAGAGGAATATTGCCGAAAGTGCAGAGGCAGAGCAAAGCTACAAGTTTAAGGAAGATCCACTTGTTGAGAGAGTAGCTATGGGGATAGAATCAAAGAGGTGACAATGCAACAAGATAGGAGCGCAAAAAAGGAGAGATAAGAAAACATTGGAAGAGACAGAGAGGAAGTACAGATGTGTACAACATGGGAACAGATGTGTACAACATAGCCTTTGATGAGTCACAACATAGAGTTGTACAAGCACGTGGAGCGAACATCCCAGATGAGCATGCATCAACTGCGCACTTTAAAGAACAAGTGATTGTGTCAGATGTACGAAGACATCCAACTGTCTTGGCCAATGCTACGAAGGCTTATGCCAAAGCCACGAGCTCAAGTGTGAAGTTCTTGATTGCAAAAAATGAGCGCATGGCTAAGGAATTGCAAGTAGTTAGGTAGAGAGAGGAACAATCAACAAGATCCGCTAGAGTAGAGATGAAGAAAGTGATACTTGTTGAAGTATTGACTCTTGAGATAGTCATGCGGAGGCTGTATGACAGGTTCGTCACCGTGCACAAGGAAGTTGTCCATATACATGGTCATCAATAGCGTTGCATTAAGATAACGTGCACACTCACAGACATACATGCCACTATTGATCATGTACAAACATGGACAATGAGGTACAAGGGAGCCCCACTTCACTTGCACAATATGATGAAGCCGCATGTAGAGTTGGACAAAGCACGCATCTAGAGTCTGATCCAGAAATATGAGGAACTCCTGTCGCTCATCACCAATGTTGAGGCTTCATACACACGGTTATTTAGGAGTTTGGATGTCGTGGTGAGAAAGTATGACACCCCATCAATTGGAACACTCACTGAAGCCAAAGAGAAGAACCAAGTTTGATTGGAGCTCGACACGTACTTTGATTATTTGATGCACATGGACACCAACGAAAATTTGCATGTCAACACAAAGAACATGCAGAGATATGTCGTTGGTCTGATCATACTGAAGACTAAGCTACACATGTTACAGGACGAGTTGGACAGAGGTTCCATATCAGTATACCCGAAAGCGACGAAGGCAAGAGTTCGTTTCCATAAAGACATCATCAAACAATACACTGACACCATTGTGCACTACCAAGCTTGGCATTAGTTCGTCACCGAAGATCACAGAGAGGATGTTGATGAGTTGGTATTTCCACAACCATCTGAGTCTTAGTGTTGTTTTATCTAGTTGACTCAAGCCTATTTTTGTCCCACATGGGTATGTGGAAAATGTATTATTATTGTAAACATGATGTAAAGTGAAATTCCAAGTGTCATTAGTGGAATGCAAACAATCATATGTAATGTAAAGAGTTATATGTAATGAAGTTGAAGAGTCATGAGGGTAGTCCAAGAGTCAAAGGGGAATGTCAAGGGTCATCCCACCCTTTGCTATATATAGAACCTCATAACTCATAGAACAAGCTTTTGGGAGCCAAGCTTTTGGCTAGGCATTGCTTAGAGAAGTCTTGGAGAGTATTGTGACAAGCCTTGGCTTCTCCACAATGCAGAGTGAGTACATCTCTTTGGAGGAGTAAATAGTGTTGACTGTAACGTTCCAGCATTGGGGCTAGTGGCTGTCAATGGTGTATGTATGGATGGAACTTCCACTTTAGATAATATAGCAATGTATGTTGTTTAACTTACACATTTGTGTATGAACTATTTTGTATACAATTGTATGAATCTAGTTGAAGTCGTGTTGTTGATTTAACCCTTCACTTTGGATTGTCGATTATTCTGCTTTCCAGCTTGTGATGTCATCTAACGCGCGTGTTCCTTACAGGCTGCGTACTATTACAGGCTTCTAAGGGATACACTTCTTTTAGCCCCTTTGTGTGCTAGAACCCCCCATGCATCTCACTTGACTCACTGCAAGGTCACACTCTTGTTTCCGACAAAGATATCTTGCTTGCCTCTGCATGTTATCGTAGTTAAGGCATAACTTTACTACCCACTGTTTGGACCGCTAATCCAAATGGTTTGAGGTCTAGTTGGGACTTCTTACTGGGGAGATCCCCTGACATGTTGGTGGGTCCAACACTGTCAACATTTATGGCGCTAAAAGGAGGGCCAGATCAAGTTCAACAAGAGTCTGTAGGGGCCTAATCAAGTTCAACGATAACCTAAAACTCATATCGAGTTCTTAATAAACATTAAAACATCCACTTCTTTGCACCTCAACCTATCCACCACATCCTCTTATTCCATGCAGAAACTGAGAGAATCAGTAGAAATTTTGCAAAAACCAACATTAGATGACAAATCATATCCTGTGAGCGAGCTTTAGTCATATCCCACATTAGAAACTGTAGGTTAAATTTTTTCGTGTGATATCGTCACTAGAGAGGGATCACAAAAAAAATTGTACTGGACCTCATTAGGCTTAATCACACAAAAATATGTGCTTGTATTAGTTTCTTGAGTGTTGTTTTTTGTAGGGAAACAAAGTTAAATGAGGATGAAAAGCTAATGGATCTGATGTCACAACGCAGTTTATCGATCCCTATTTTATGAAAGATCCAACCTATGTAATTATTTAGAAGATGTTCCTAGAGTATGCTAAGAAACACTTCTATTGTTTGAGTCCCAATAGATATTGATATCCCTAGGATCATGTCTAGTCAGCCTCATTTAATTATACCCATTTCACTTTGTGGCTGTGAGCTCTTTGCGACAATCAAATATAATTAGTGGGTGCACCAAACTATTGAAAACAAAGAAAAGTGCATGCAAATTTGAAAATGAGAAGCTACGCTCGGATCAACATGCCATGATGATCCTACCACTCTCTCGCTCAATCATTCTCGTGGCTACCATTAATCAATGGATTGCAAGACAATCAAAATGTAGGCCTGAATAGTTAGGTAGGAATTGCATCGAGAAAAGTGCATTCCCTGTCTCAAATGCCTCTCAAAATCTCCACAGAGAGGATTAGGAGTTTCAAGGAGATGAGAAGTGCAAAAAATGATGTGTACAAACAAATAAAATTGTTGGAAAGACAGAGGAGGAAAGAGACAAATTTCACATACAAACAATAATAGGAGCTACGACTCTTTTATTGATCAACCAAACTTGATTATTATAATGAACTCGGTGAAGGGTATTTAAACCTTTTTTGATTAGCGATTTGCATAAAATAACTTCACATGCACACACACACACTCTAAACCCGAATTTTCCCAAAATATGACTTAACTAAACTCACTCGACTTGACTCAATTAATTGACTCTCCAAATTTAGCCAACTCTTGCATGTGGGAGCAATTACAATTTCCAACACTTCACCTTAATTATGATTGTATGACTCAACATAACTCAAACATGACTTAACTTGAATTAACGTCACTTAACATCACTTAACTATTCCTACTAGGCTTACAATAGAAATTGACTCAATTATCACTTAAATAGGCCTACTAGTCTATGTCTTAGCTAGGCTTACAATGACTCAAAATTTTTACAATTTTGCATTTTATTTTTCTTTTCTTTCAACTTCTATATTCTCGAAATTGCTTCATTCTCTGTTGCGTGTTCTTACTGTAGGTTCCATATTTCTTTACTTGTTGTTGTTGCAATGTTTTTTTGACTTGTCTTGAATTTGTGCTGAAAAACAATATGATCATGGCTTCTACAACTTCCTCTTCAAAGATTCATTCAACTATGGACTGTTGCCATAATATTGCATCTTCAAATTGTCTTCTTTTCTTTGCTCCTTACACTTCATATTCTTGAATTTCTTTCTGCCATATTTCTTGATATCAAAATCTTATCTCTTCTTGACTCCATTGTTGAACAAAGGCTTTAATACATTCTTCCTTGTTTTAGAAACTTCCATATCATTCTCTTCACTTTCATCATTAGGTATTGTTGCATTTTTCCTGTAATCTACACATTCAAGATCATTATTCACCATTTCATTCAATTATTTTATTCAAGCTGCTACTTTAAGAATCACATCAATTTGTTTAATTGGTTTCTGAATCCATTGTTCAATGAGCTTCAAATCAGCATCAAGTTGATTAACAACTTTGTTTTCAACTTTTTCGCCTATGCTATTCTGAACACCTGCATATTAAAAAACAATGTTAAAAGCATCTTTATTATGCTCTTCAATGAGAACTTCATGCTCTACCTCTTCCTTCTCTGCCTTCTTTTCAACTTCACTGAAGCTAACTTCCACTATTATATGGTCAGTGGATATTCTCATAAAAAACTCTTCAATCACTTTATCATGTTCTTGATCATCAACTACTGTTACATGGCATACTGCTTCATGAGTAGTTTCAAACTTTGCTTCATAACTTACTGTTACAGTGGCAACTTCAACCTTCAATTCTTCATCAAACATGGCGCATACCATATTATCACAATAAATCCCTATTTCAAAAAAGAAACTACACATAACATTAAAATAATGTTCATCCACACTATGGTGGTATATCCGAGCATGCATGCGCTCATTGACAATTTCAACTTCACCAAATCCATCATCTCACTTTGTTGTCTCACTTTGCTATCATCATCCACATGTGTTTCGTCACAATGGGATTCACCATCATCTGCACCATCTATGTTACAGTGGCTTCCTTGGGAATTTATATGCTCTTGCTCTGCTTCACACACAGAGACTTCAACTTCTCTCTTTGCAATCTTTGTTGCATCTTCTTCATCCATATGCATGCTTGCATAATGGGTTTCAACTTTATGGTCTTGACAACCATCATCCACTTTTGAGTGGGATTCTTGAAGCTCTGTTGTCCTCTCGAAGTCTTGCTCATCTACTTTAAGATCTACGACTGACTCAACAAATTGTGACACATTTTACTGCTGCATGTCACTCCCCCTTGCACCAAATTTTTCTTCCAATATCTTCCATTCTTCCTTGGAAGTTGCAGTTGTTACTACCTTGCACATAATTGTTTCATCCATTATTTGGTGAATATGACTCAAAGCTAGGGCATGAGTAAACATAGTAGGTGGTAGCAGATCCACACTACACCAATCAACCTTGATTTCTTCTTTGTCTTCCGCTAGACTTCTTAATTCCTTAGTTGTGGCCTGAACCTTTATAAACATGACAACAATCTTTGCCTTTTATTTTCGTTTCCTTTTCTTAGTCTTCTTTAGCCACGCTTTGTGACTCATGACTGCTGTCTTTCCTTTGTCTTATAGTTGCTTTCCTGATTGCATGAGGCTATCTTCCATATCAACTTAAAAAAAAAAAATGATTTTTAATATGCACATATTGAAGATAATGGAGAATATCTTAGAATAGGTAGAATTGGTTCACATAACCTCAGAAGAGGAATTAGTTTCTATTTCTTAGGATGCTATTCTAACTTCCCTAAAACCATGTATTCTATTTAATGTGTAATGTGGATGAACAATGTAGAGCGTTCTGCAAAGCCAGACTCTCCTGGTTCAGACTCTCTTTCGTAGAGCTGACCAGTGGGTTTTATTTTTTAAAATAAACATTGCCATTTTTATCATGGTATCAGAGCGTCAGGGCTGAAGAACTTGTACGTTGGTTGATGGGTGGTTCTTTGAACTGAGATCATCGCAGTTTTGAGGCAGATAACCGTGATGATTCTGAAATCGTCATTGGAAAGATGTGTACCTCTACGACGAGGGCACTGTAGCACTTCGCGAAAAGTTTTCATTGCAGTTCGTCGCAGAAAAGACGTGTACACCTATGACGATGTTGCAGAAAACATAGGGACTTCTGCGATGATCGTGTTAGCCAAAAAACAAGGTTATGGTTGCATGAGGAAGCCAAGAACAAGGTTGTTGTTGTCAGAGAAGCTGCGTGGAGAAGCCAATAAAAAGGTTGTAGTTGACAATAGGAGGTTGTCTGGAGGCTGAGAAGGAAGCCACAGTGATCTGCGTGTGTGCTGCGAGATCGAATAACATTAAAGAACATTGATCTGTCTCTGTCACAGATCGGGGTAAATTTAACATCTTTACCTGACAATTTTTATTTATTTTTTTCTAAATCACTAAGATGAATAACAATATTTTTGAAGCATGCATGACGAGCATAACAAGCTTAATGGTTCCAATTATGCAAATTGGAAGTTTAAGATGCAGACTCTGCTAGAAGCATAGAGTGCTTGGACAATTGTGAATGGATATGAGCCAAAGCCCGCGGCTGGATCAACAACAATCCCAGATTGGGAGAAACGAGAAAGCAGAGCAAGGACAATGTTAAAGATGTCAGTGAAATATTGCATTATACCGCACATCAGAGAAGGTAAGTCAGCTAACGAGATTTGGGGAATCTTGAAGGAGTTATACAAGATTAGGAATTCAAATCATCTTCTGTTTCTCAAGAGTAAGATCATGTCCATGAAGATGGAGGAGAATGAAACAATTGCTTCATTTGTAGCAAGGATCAAGGATCTGGAAACCAAATTATCAGATATTGGTCATACAATGGATGATATAGATCTTGTGACCATTACAATGAATGGTGTCACTGATGATTATCAGACGTTCACCACTGGGATAAATGCCAGAGAAAAGATCTCGCATTTTAAAGAGCTGACAGGTGTACTGATGTAGGAAGAAGAGAGGAGATCGACTCTAAAGCCTTAGAGTGTCAATCTTGCATTGATGGCAAAGAATAACTTCTACAAAGGGAAAGGAGGTCCACAACAACAAAACATAGCAAGTTCACATAAACAACCAAATTTGACTCAAGGTATGCATCCCAATAAAAACTACTCTGAAACTAAATTTTTTTATTGTGGAAAATCGGGTCACATTGCCAGGGAGTGTAGGAAAAAGAAATATCATGAAGAATAGCAGAAGTTGAAAAGACATGCAAGTCATCTCGCGAATGGTGATCAAGTGCAAAATTTAAGATTGTTCATGGCAGATCGTGATGATAATGTTGATGCAGACATTTGGTATGTAGATTCTGGAGCACCAACACACATGATAGGGAATAAGCACTGGCTGGAGGATTTTAAAGAGATTAATGAAGGTGCACAGATATACCTAGGTGATGGCAGAAGTCATCAAATCAAAGGATGTCAAAAAGTTTATGTTATTCTACTTGATGGTAATATCAAAAAAATTTATAATGTAATGTATGTGCCTGGTATAACAAAGTACTTGATTTCTATATATATGATTACAAATCAAGATTTCAAAGTTGAATTTTTAAAATCTAACTGCTACATTAAAGATTTGTTGGATGGAATGAAGACAATTGCTATAGGAATCCGAACAGGAGGACTGTACAAGTTGGATGTGAGACCTGCACCAGTTCGAGCATTGAAAACAGCGAGCCTAACTACAGAAGAGCTTTGGCATCATAGATTTGGCCATATCAATTACAATGATTTGCTGTTACTACAAAGGAAAGAAATGGCAAGAGATCTTCCTATGCTAAAACAAGTACATAATGATTATGATGCCCGTACTTTAGGAAAAATGCATAGAGAAGAGTTCCCTGTTAGAATAGAAAAGAAACAGAGGGATATACTGGAGTTAGTACACATAGACCTTTGTGGTCCCATGCAGACAAAATCATTAGGAGGAGCATTGTATTTCCTATTATTTATTGATGTTTGTATGAAGTTTTCTTGGGTGTGTTTCTTAAGTAAGAAGAGTCATACATTCGAGTACTTTAAGCAGTTTAAAAATATGATTGAAAGACAAACAGGGAAACCGATAAAAATTCTCTGCTCTGATCAAGGGGGAGAATACAGGAAGGATGAGTTGATCAAGTATTGTAAAGATCATGGAATTTTGCAGCAGTTCACAGTACCCCATACTCCACAACAGAATGGAGTAACAGAAAGGAAAAATAGAACTCTAGTGGAATGTGTTAGAAGTATGCTTAAAGGTAAGAATCTTTCAAATGGTTTTTGGGCTAAAGCATTAAATATTGTAGTTTATTTAAAAAATAGGAGTCCTACAAGAAGTCTTGAGTCTAAAACTCCTTTTGAAGCTTTATATGGATATAAGCTTGCAGTAAAACACTTAAGAATATTTGGATGTAAAGCATTTTCCCACATACCAAAGGAAGATAGAAGAAAATTAGACTCAAAAGCCATAAGATGTACTTTTATAGGGTATTGTTTGTCATATAAAACATACTGATTATTTAATCCCTCTACTCACAAGATCTTTGTCAGTAGAGATGTTAAATTCCATGAGCAAGATAATGAAGAACCTGATAAGCACCATGACGGATGGAACATTCCGTACTTTGAGGAAGAAGGAGCAGAGAACAATTAGGGTCAGCAGCAAACAAAGGTAGAGGATGAACAACAGTAGCAACAAAAACAACAACAGTAGGAGCAGGAAAGAATAAATGATGATCAAATAAGATTTGAAACCACCACCCCACCACTTAGGAGATCAGGTAGGAAAACTCAAATGCCTGCAAGATATAAGGAAAATGCTTTTATAACTAGTATGATGAATGTGGTTGAACTATCTAGTTATAATGAAGCAAATGAAAGTAGTGAATGGAAAAAAACCATGGAACAGGAATATGATTCAATAATTAGAAATAACACTTGGGAATTGGTTGAAATTCCTAGAGGAAAACAAGTCATAGGTTGCAAATGGTTATATAAATCAGAAATAAATGCAGATGGAACTATCGAAAAACTGAAAGCTAGGTTGGTTGCGAAGGGGTACACACAAAAATAAGGGATGGAATATGAAGAAACCTTCACCCCTGTAGCTAAATTGAACACTATCAGAATGTTAATTGCTTTAGCTACTAAGAAACATTGGATGATGCACCAACTAGATGTAAAGTTTGCATTTTTGAATGGAGATCTGAAAGAAGAGGTTTATCTAGAGCAATCGGAAGGGTTTGTCCAGAAAAGAAAAGAACATTTAGTCTGTAGGTTGAAGAAAGCACTCTATGGACTAAAACAAGCTCCCAGGTCATGGTATGAGAAAACTGATTCATTTTTTCTACAAGTTGGCTACAATAGAAGTAAGAATGACCTTAATCTTTACACCATGATAGATGAACAAGGGTGTATAGTGTTGATTTCATTGTATGTAGATGATTTGATAATTACAGGTGATGCTACATATTCAATTGATGAAATCAAGCAACATATGTCATAGATGTTTGAGATGAAGCATCTCAGTGAACTTAGATACTGTTTAGGTCTCGAGATCTGGAGAGATTCAGGTCAAACATTTTTCTCTCAAGTAAAGTATGTCAAAGGCATGTTAGAAAAGTTTAGAATGGATCAGTGTAAGCCTTCACCAGTACCATTGCAACAGAACACCAAATCGCAGTGAGAGGATGGCTCAAAAGTGACTGATGCAACACTTTATAGACAACTGGTTGGGAGTCTGATCTACCTAACCACCACTAGACCTGATTTGGCTTATGCAGTCAGCGCGCTAAGCCAATTTATGTCTAAACCACTTGAAAGCCATTGGAATGCAACGAAGAATGTTTTGAGGTATCTACAAGGTACTATAGATTATGGAATTATTTACTTTGACTCTTCTGATTTTAGATTGGCGGGATTTGCAGATTCAGATTGGGCAGGAAATGTAGATGATCGTAGATCTATAACATGTTATGCATTCAGTCTTGGATCCGGGGTGATCACATGGAATAGTAAGAAGCAGAACACAGTCTCCTTGTCCTTAGCAAAAGCAGAGTATCAAGCAATGTGTGCGACAACGTGTGAGGTAGTTTGGTAGCGGAGACTTCTCCAGGATGTTGGGGAAGAACAGACATTCACAACAATGATCAGATGCGACAATCAAAGCTCAATCAAGCTGACCAATAATCCGGTGTTTCACAAAAACACTAAACATATTGATATTCAATTTCATTTTGTTAGCGAGAAAGTGCAATCCAAAGAAATTCATCTAGAATATTGTAATACATGTGATAATGTTGCGGACATGTTCACTAAGCCCCTTGGAAAAGTAAAGTTTCATATATTTAGGGAGATGTTAGGCATATATGTGAACCCATTCTCCATTAAGGGGGAGTGTTGAAGATAATGGAGAACATCCTAGAATAGGTAGAATTGGTTCACGTAACCTCATGATAGGAATTAATTTCTATTTCTTGGGATGTTGTTCTAACTTCCCTAAAACCATATATTCTATTTAATGTGTAATGTGGATGAACAATGTAGAGCATTTTGCAGAGCCAGAGTCTGCTAGTCCAGACTCTCTTTCATAGAGCTAACCAGTGGGTTTTATTTTTTAATATAAACATTGCCATTTTTATCAACACCCAAGTAAATCACAATATTCACCAAAAAAATGTCATGCTTGACAAAACACCAAATAATTTTGTTAACCAATACACTTTGCAAAGTTATAAACTCTCTTTCCAATTAAAAAAAACTTTCAACAAAACCACTTCTATAATATTTAATAAAAAATATTTATAACAAAACCTTTTAAAAAACCCTTATTTAAAGACTTTCAAGAACTTTCAAAATCCTTTAGAAACCTTTATTACTTTTGCATGTAATAAGAATTCTCCCTTTAATAGAAAGGATGGTCACGTATTAAAAGAACTTTCATATAAGTAAAAAAAACACACAACCCACGTGACCTTTGAAAAAACGTTTTATAAATTTCGTACTTAGTCACGAGATTTTTCACTTTATGCTTCTTCACAATATTTGCCCACCGCCGCCGACAGGGTAGACCTGCACAGATTTCCGCCCAACGTTAAGTTCGGACAAATTGGGCAGTTTTTGCACTAACTTGGGTACGTTTGACTTTTTAATAGTATTAGGATTTTGTAATTTTTTTTACCAGGATTATTTTGTACTTTGTTTTTACTGCTTTGATATTAATTGGTTGGAAAAATATAGGAGAAAGGATACACATTTCAGATAGCATGCATAATTTCCTATAAGTTATGACGAGTTCTTAAAAAAAGCAATTTAACTCATGTGAAAAGTTGGAGGCTCAGTGGTTTGTCTCCTGGTGCGAGTTAGAAGTCTCAATGGTTATTTGTGGCTAGGGCGAGTTACATGAGACAACTAGACACAGTTAATTAGTCAATCACAAAACCGAGTTCCAAAAATAAACTTGCCATATTTCGTTGATGTGAATTTCTTTTAAGGAGGACGAAGGCACATAATTGGTTAATTGTTTTGTGAGCACAAGGTTGTGAGACAAGATAATAGAGAGAACGAGTTTTGTGTGTAAGCTAGCAGAGCTAGAAAATGTGTGAAGGAGAGGCCTATACACAGAGTTTTTGCAGAGAAAATCATTGCTAGTGTGTGCTAGGAATTAGGAGTAATTCCTAGAAGATAGGGCCACTATTACGCTGGGAAACAAGAGGCTTCTAGTGAAAGGAAATAGGGCATACCAATGCAAGGATTTAGGAGATAAGGATAGGGTTGTTGCAAGCAGGTTTAAGCTAAGTGTTAGCAAAGAGAACAATCTTATTCCCTAGTGAAACAATTTTCCTTGTAATTAATTCTATTTGCTCAACTTTGTGAATAAAAATTCTACAACTAGCATAGGGTTTTCCTAGTTGGATTCCCTAGAAAAATTTTGTGTTATTGTATTGTGTGAATGTGTTTTTAATTATGTTCTATTCTAATGCAAATGAGTATGGTGTTACAAATTAGTTTCAAATTTGTTCACTGCAACAGTCACTGAATTTCAAGGATTTTCTACATGGTATCAGAGCAAGGAAAAAAATAAACACCAACACAAGTTGATTGGCACATCCTGGTGCAACATCATAAGGAGAATCTCTTTGAAATAGTCGCATCCTAAAGGAAACTAGTGAAGTGGAGAAGAGGACTGGTTTTATTTCGTTTTTCTCATGACTGATTAGGCCGAGTTAGGCAGGAGTAGGACACGTGGAAGAGGGGCATGTTGGGCAGTGTTTCTGTGCACTGGTTGTGGTGTAAATACCTTGCAAAACATGCCAAGTTTTTTATTTTGTTATAGGAGGGGTTGAGCCCTAGTTTAGGGCTGGTTTGCGGTCTTAAAGGAGTTAAAACAACAACACATAAGAGGATAAGTGATAGCACAGAAAGGAGGAATCTTTGGAGAAGGGTTTGCAAAGTTTTGAGGCAGCATATTATGGGATGACGTGGGTGTAGGATGCCTTGTTCAAAGGGATGAAAAGCTTCAGTTAATTGCACAAGGTCATGACCTAGATAAGCATAAGAAGTCTATTGGTTAAGGTATGTTGAATTCTATTCTCAAGTTGATGTTTTCCTGAGTGGATGAGGTCCTATTGGATAGTTGTGTGGGAAACTTAAGTATAGATTTGAGGGTTGTTATACGTTTCCTATTGTGCCCTAAGTACAACCTCTTGTGAAGGACTACTAGGCTATTAGTGGGAGGATCTTGGAGATCTCTATGGGGAAGAAGGATGGTCTACCAAGGTTTAAGAGAAGATCACTGTTTAGAAGGAGCATTGAACTTCATTCCTTGGAAAGAGATGATCATGATAGTTTTGGAGGATAATGTGGTGGGAGAATTTGTGAAGCATGCTATACCATCACCACAAGATCCCCAACAATTGACCCAGCATACTAAGAATGATATCAAGGCAAGGAGGATTATTATAGAAGGGGTCAGAGATCATATAGTTCCTCATATCCATGAAAAGAATATAACTTATGAGGTGTTCAAAACAATTTTATATCTATATCAGAGTACCAGTGATACCAAGAAGCTTTCTCTTAAGGAGAAGCTAAGAAGTATTCATATAATCAAGGATGAACACATTATCACGTATTTGTCAAAGTTCATTAAGGTTTGAGACGAACTAGGTGGCGTGGGTGTGACATTACCAGAGCATTAACTTATGAGTTTTGCTCTTCTAAGACTTCACAAGTCTTGGTATGGGTTCTAGGATACTGTCAGTGGCAAAGAAATTTTTTCCAATTTGGAAAGGTTATGGACTGACTACATTCAGGAAGAGATCCAGATAGGGACATAATATGGTAGATTGATGAAGACATACAACAAGGAGAAATTTTCCTTGGTAGGAAAGAGTAGCAAGGCTAAGGGCAAGGAGGTCCATGGAGTGGTCGAGTCTAGCGAGAAGGGCAAGAAGAAGGATCTAAGCAAGATCAAGTGTTTCCATTGTCATGAATTTGGACACTATGCCACTAAGTGTCCTAAGCAAAAGAAGAAGTCGAGTAAGGATCATGTAGCTGCATTAGCGGAGGTAGATGCATTTTCTGCCCAATTCGAGAAATATTTCTCATTGATAGCTTGCATGGCAAGCTCAACAGAAAACAATGTTTGGTATATTGATTTAAGATCATCCTTCCACATGTCCGGGAAGAAGAAGAGTTTCAACCACCTAAAGGAGAAGGACATGCAGTTTCGGATTGAGCCACGAGATGGTGTCATGTATGCAACTAGAGGAATTGGTACTATCAATTTTCAGAGGGATTCAGGTGATCCTTTTCATCTCAAAGATGTCCTCTATGTTCGAAGATTAAAGAATAATATAGTTTTGGTAGCTACCCTTAAGGACAAGGGTTATGATGTCATCTTCAGTAGAGGTAAGGCTTACCTCCAAGACTTAACTTCTAGATGTAAGAAGCAAATAACTGTAAGGAAGAATAATTTGTACTTACTACAGATTGAGACAGGTTCCTCCTTGAGAAACAAGGCAAGCAATTCACAGAACATAGGAGTGATGATTGAGTCAAAGGGAGTCCTTAGAGCAAGAGCAGATTAGCGTACTTGAGAAGAAGCTACTCAAGATAGATCCTCAACCAATATCTTAGTTTGAGTCTAAGCTAGTTGGAAGTTGGGTTGACCAATAGGTTGATGATGAGCAGAGCCCAGGGTGAGTGGAAGAAACCACTCATTTAGTGGATTCTAGTATAGGGAGAGTTCGAGCCAAGTGGGCGGAGGATTTGTTTAAGAGAGATAATGAGAGAGTTGTATCTTCCAGTATCACCTTCAACTAAAGGGAGAAACCGAAGAGGTGCATAGGGTGCATGGAACCTATGACTGAAGTGATAGACTCATGGAGCATGGTAGGAAAGAACAGGTCTTTAGATCAGATTTCACATAATAAAGCAAGAAAGTCTTCTAGTTCAGAGGGAGCAGTTGCAACAATAAAGAACATGGTAGTGTTGGAGACAAATCTAGGTGGATGATGATCTTCTAGAAGCACCTTCCTCACTAAGAGGGAGTGTTGAAAGTAATAGCGAGTAAGGTCTTATTTGACTTGATCCTTAGACAAAGAGACCACAAGAAGTGATGTCTTTAGCATGCACAAGTTCTTATAAGTTAGGATAAGTTAGTAAAATTTAGGACAAGTTCCTAAAAATTAGGATGATTTCATGAATCATTTTAACTCATGTGAATAGTTAAAGGCTTAGTTTTTTGTCTCCTAGTGCTAGTTAGAAGTCTCAATGGTTATTTGTGGCTAGGATGAGTTACATGAGCCAGTTAGATTCAATTAACTAGTCAATCACAAGAAAGAGCTCTAAAAAAAAACTTTCTAGATTTAGCTAATGTGAATTGCTTAGAAGGACGACAAATGCACATAATTGATTCATTGTTTTGTGAGCACAAGGTTGTGAGAGAAGACAATAGAGAGCACGAGTTGTGTGTGAGCTAGAAAAGTTATGCAGAGCATGAAGGGGAGGCCTATACATAGAGTTATAGCAGAGAAAATGATTGATGGTGTGTGCTAAGAATTAGGAGTAATTCCTAGAAGATAAAGCCATTATTGCACTAGGAAATAAGAGGCTTCTAGTACAAGGAAATAGGGGCAGATCAATGCAAGCATTTAGGAGCTAAGGATAGGGTTGTTGCAAGAAAGTTTTAGCTAAGTGTTAGTAGATAGAACAACAATGTTCTCTAGTGAAACAATTTTCCTTGTAATTAATTCTATTTTTTCGACTTTGCCAATAAAATTCTACAACTAATGTAGGGTTTTCTGAGTTGGGTTCCCTAAAAAAATCCCGTTTTATTGGATTGTGTGAATGTGTTTTTAATTATGTCCTATTCCATTGCAAAATGGTAGAGAATTCCGTGTCTTGGTGTTACATATTAGTTTGAAACCTTTTCATTACAACATTCGCAAAATTTCAAAGATTTTCTACATCATTGACTGGTGGCTGCTATTATTTGTATTTGTAATTGGCACATGAATATTTGAAGACTATAACTTTGAAAGATTGAACTCACATAATTAGAAACAAATTGTTGACTCAACAATAATTTTATGACCAATTAAAAAACGATTGATATCCTCCACAAACACTCCAAATAACCTTTCCATCAATCAAATTACTCTCGATAACTACAACATTGAGAAATTATTAGTAGCTGCTGACAGATCAATCTTGCAACAAGAACAAACAAAGCGTGTATGAATTATTTGGAAACTTTATCATTTTGTGGATGCGGATAAAACTCTGCACAATGAATGCTCTCTGCACTTCACATACAACAATGAGTTAATTTTGGTGTGTTGCGTCCGATATAAACATTACATACTAATTGTGTTAATTTTAATACATTACACACCTTAGACAATCGATTATTGCATGAAAAATTAAAAAATAAACAATTGTTTCCGCATCAAAATGGAAACATAAACAATAGCCAGGGCGAACAATGAATACCTCACTACGATTGTTGTTGAGAAAGGGTCGACATTTCATAATTTGGATGGGTGACAATAAGAAAGATATGATATATATTATAAACACTTGTAGCATCACTAAATAAATAATTTAGTGATCATGGAGGACTAAGCAACAAAAAATGGCATGTAAATGTTATCCTTACCTCTGTAAAAAGGGTAATGTACCCTACAATGCCATCATATGCCATATGCGTTTAAGGAGTATGAAATGAAAGAATTGTGTGTGTAACAATGTACTCTACAATTCCATGGCATGCCATTTGCGTTTGAGCCGTATGAAATCGAAAAATTGTGTGGGTAACACGCATATGTACATATTTCACATTGTATCAATTTGTTGCTCTATCATCACATAGCATCGTCATTTGCATTTTCATTTTTGACTACCATTAATGTGTGAAGGCGAGAATAACGAATGTTGTGTGGAGGTGGCTTTCATTGTGTGGAGGAAACATGTGCAGAGGCAAGAGATATGCAAAGGTGGATTTCATTGTGAAGAGTGCAGATGTGCGGAGGAAACGCGTGCAGAGGTGGGAATAATGACAAACTGCGGAGAAGATTGCAGAAACATAACATTCTTGAAAAATGACAAAATGCGGACCTCGCATTGCCTTAATCAATTAATTAGCAGTGGAGGTAGGGACTATGCTACATTGCAACTATTAATCTTGTTTTTATTTTTTCATGCCATTTTATTTTCTTATTATTCTGTTTTTTTCCCTCACACCCCATAACAACCCAATATCAAAACTACAAATTTCTTTAAAATAAAAATAAAAAATCAACTATTTTTTAATTATCTACTGCTTTTTCTCTTCTACTTTCCCCTTTTTTTTTGTTTAAAAAAATTCAAAAATAAAGGGATCACCAACAACATATGTCTAAATTATTAAAAGGGCATAAGAATAACATTGGACAATCCCTTACTTCGTAGCTGGGAAATATAAATCCAGTGTAACATATGTCAAATCATTTAAAATCCACCCATCAATGTAAACACCACATATTCAAAATCCAACTTTTATGGAAGCTCATCTAGGGTTCCTGCAACGTTTTTCATGGAAGTCATGATTCTATTGTCTTGTTAGATAGGTCCTGGCTTTGGATAACACTACCTTAGAACCATATTAAATACAGATCTAACATGAGCCGAGAGGGATCAAATTTCTTCAGGCGCAAACTTCTTTAGAGGGCAAATACAATGTGTAACTTTTCATTGTTTAAATTGTATTTTTGACTATTATCTAGAGTATATATAGGACCAAATAAACATTTTAACTATATTTTTTCATGATATATACATACCTTTTTTTTTATTATCGCTGACATTATTTTTTTATTTAGAGAATAACTTATTTTTATTTTAAAGAGGCACGTGTCAACTCGATGGATGAATGAAAACACTTACACATCCCCTCCTATTGGGTTGTAGATTGAGCATATCGTCTCAACTAGCATGGATCCATCTTAAATATATATTTAAAATAAACCCAGAGGGATCAAATTTCTTCACTCACAAACTTCTTTAGAGTGCAAATACAATGTGTCATTTTTCATTGTTTAAATTGTATTTTTGACTTCTATATAGAGTATATATAGGACCAAATAAACATTTTAACCATATTATTTTATTTTTATTTTTATGATATATACATAATTTTCTTTTATTATAGTGGATATTAGTTTTCTATTTAGAGCATAATTTATCTTTGTTTTAAAGAGGTGTGTGTCAACTCAATGGATGGACGGACAAACTTACACATCCCCTCATACTGGGCTATTGAATTAACCTCTCGGCTCAAACAGAGTGATGGTTCAAGAGGATTACATTTCCTTCTCGATGACTAGAAACCTCTGTTAGTGTTTGGCATGCCACAAACCTACTCTCACTTTTTTGTTTTATCTCTCCTTCATTTTGGTGCTTACGCCTCTTAATGACACATTTATCTGGGGTCCCAAAAAATCTTCGGAGCACATATTTTTAGTTGATTTTCTCAATTTAATGGCATGTGCCTCAAGGTTTCTGAGTTTAGGCGATGGGTATTCAGGAGCGCTTCTTGCAGATGCCTCTTGGTCATTAAAGGACCCTGTAAGGAAACTATGCTCTTCTGGTCTGCTTGTTAGTGGGCGACAGACTCTGATGGATACTTTAGAGGTACCCTTAATGACAGGGAACATTTGATAGGCCCAAAGGTCAATTAGGGCCAGTCAAAAGTGGGATTTGGAGGAGAAGGGACTCGCAAAAGATGTGCGGGGGAGAAAGCAAAACACAAGCATGCCCAAAGAGCCTATAAGGCACTCTAAGCCATGAATGCACTAACTCTTGGGTTAGATGTGAACATGGACATAGTGGAATCTTTATGAAAGAGAGCCTTGGTGGGAAAATTCAGGTACATTTCACTGACACGTGAGAAGATCCTATCATGGGTAAAATAAAGTTGGAAACCCCTGGTGGGCTACACCCCACTCATAATTATTCTGGTAAATAAATGGATTCATTTCCATTTTTTGCAGGAATCTAACGTGGAACTGATCCTTAGCATGCCCTAGGTCATCGGTAAAGGAACCTTGTGGCTTCATACATGGCACCCTGCTTTTTGGCCCATAAATGAAAAGAAAACTTGAAAAAAACTTTTGGGTGTTATAGACATATTTTGGCACTGCAACCCCAATCACATATGTCCATAAACCAAGGGCTTCTAAGACCCTAAAAGTGTTGTTTCATACCCTAAAGGAACAAGGTCAACTGATTACATCATTTCCTAGAAGTTCTTGAAAAAACTGCTCAGAACTGGTCAAAACTAGACCATAGAAACTGCTCTATGTTGAGGGTGCGATGCATCTCACCTGTTACAAATAGAGGGTGTGATGCATACTAAAAAGCCCTTCTATCAGGTGTGATGAGCGAGAGCAGGCAAATGGCAGAGGCAGTTTGCTAGGTGGAAACCCAGAGAATATTCTAGAAACTGCTCATTTGACACTTGCCTCTCTGAATTCGCCCAGGGATGAGTAAGAGATCATAAAATATCCAAGTGAAACCAAGAACTATCAGAGAAATGACACTAATAAAAATCCCAGAAGCTGACTCACCCACCTGCAATTATCCATATATGGATCCCTCATCCTAGAGATCCAAAGGCTGGAATTTTGTATTTTGTAAGGAAGTGCTGTTGGTTTCTCTGTGAAACATCATAGTGTTGGGTGATCTAGCTTTTCATGAGGTGAAGAGGGCTTTCATGCTGGGAGGATGGCGTTGGGTCAAACCACTAGGTTGTAATCCTCTCTTCTACTACTTCTATCAATAAATCTATTTGAGTTTTCCTCCATATTCTTGTATATTTCTGAATCTTGTATTGATGTATGCATTTGTATGGTTAATATACATCTAATCCTATATTTTTTTTATGGTTATACCTCTCTATGCTTTGATGGTATTATGTTGCTTTGACTCTACAGGTGTTCTTTGAAGCGGGACAAGTGAGGAAAGAGTGGAAAAGCTCTTTCAAAGGGGAGAGGAAACAAGCAAGGAACCAAGCGAAAGACTGAGGTTAGTACTCTCTGCTTCTCTCTCATCTATCTCTCATAAAGGAAAACACAAGTAACTTTGTTTGTTTCTAAGATAGCTACCCATATTAATGGGACTAGCACCTCTGAATGGACACTAGTTTTCCCGATAAAAAAATGGTGACTCCACTAGGGAGCGAATAGTTTGATTGTTAGTCACTATTGTTTGCTTCATAAACTACAGACGGAGCCTAAAGTTAAGCCAGCTAGCCTTGGAATTGCTTTTGCTATGCAACTACAAAGTAGATCAATGTTGCTTCGTTCAATCTCTAGGTTAGTTTATGAACTGAACATCTGACTTGCAAACATCCTAAGTGCCTTGGTGGTAGCTCAATTAACCTCATTAAATCAACCCCTATACTTTGTGTTTACTACCTATCATTAGCTCAGCCTAAACCCCTGAACTTAGCTACAAACTGTGAGAAAAAACCAAGTTCAGTCTCGTCCCTGGACAATCGCACTATCTCTCATTGGCAACCTGGATGCATCTCACCTCTCGTGTGTTGCAGGTGAGATGCATTCTTGTTTCCTTGTGTTACAGGTGTGATGATTGAGTGAGATTGTTTATGCCTCCAGATTTTGGTTTTCTCTTCATTGTCTTTAGCTTTATTCAGTAGTTTTGCTATCTGTGATCAATACATCACTATTGAAACTCTATTCCTTTGCATTATTCAACCTTCATTGATAAAGAATTGTGAATGTTTTCATGTATTTTTCATCATTTACAGTTCTCCTTTGCAAACAATAACTTAATCGAACTGTCGTCTTTTAATTTGAAAGTGTTGCAACTGTCGTTTTTAGTCAAAGAAATGAGTGTCATAAAGTCTTCCTCTTTTAGATAGTCGATTACACTTTTTCTATTGTATTTGATTTGGATCATCAATTCTTTGAAGTGTCAAAAGTAGTTTTCAAGTTGAAATTGAAAGTGTCGTCTTAGTCTTCCATTCGTTTTTGAAAAGAAATTGCTAAAGTGCCACTTTGAGGAAAGATAGTTCATATTTGTACTTAGTTTTCTTTTTGCCATTTTCACATTAAGGAAACTGAAAAACAAATACATGCATGTGCAATTGCATTTAGACTGCATGCGCAAATTGATTTAGGGCAGTGCATCTTAGTGTGTGCTCTCTGCTCTATGTTGAAAGGATTTTACTTCTCTTTCCTTAGTAGCTAGGATTTTCATTGCAAAAAAGAAAAGTAAATGATTCTTTATCGTCTTAGATTGCATATTTAGGAATTGCATATCTACATCACATGGTGAACCTTAAAGGAAAACTTCTTAAGAAAGATCAACTGTAAAATAAACCTCAATGAACATAAAAATGCTTTGGAACCTAATGCACAACATCTAGAAGTCTAGGCTAGAGACGTATTCCAACGTCGTAAAGCTTGGTAACTATTGTTTTCATCGTAGGTTGGGTGATTCCTCCTATTTGATACGACAAGTGCCAGTACGGACTTGTGCTCCCACAACCCGTCGAGTATATATTGGGAGACCACAATAGGCTATATCCTTTATCCTTAGGAAGTCGTGTCTGCCGCCCTATCAATTGCAATGCACTGAACACAACATTTAGGAAGACTGACTACCGTAAGTAAAAAGTATTCTATAGGTTTGCGATTGGCTTGGTAATCCCTCTGTCTAGATTTTTATAGTAGTCACTTTCGTTCATTTTCAGACTCCTTAAAAGAAAAGGTCCATCTGAGAACTTGTCACTTCAGGCTCATTAAAAATTGAAGGCGACTAGAGTCATCTTTAGCTTTTTCTCAACTCTTTAAAATTGAAAAAGCAAGTTGTGTCAAAGCGTCATAAAATTTATTTTAATCGAAATAACATCACTGTTCCCTCGTTGATCTTAGGTTGAGAAAATGGAGTCCACCAACCAAGGATTTCCCCTTGGGGAAATCCTAGTCCCTTCTCCTCTTGGGGAGATGTTGGTGCACCTCATATGGATACTTTGTCCCTTCCAGGACTTAGAATTAGCCTGCCAGTATGGATTTTCTCGACTTCTGTTGTTCAAAACACCCTGATTCCTGAGCAATCAAATCAGCAACCAGATGATGCTAGGGTTACCCCCCAACATTCTAATTTGTTTGTTTCTCCCTCTCCTTCTTCCTCTTCGCTTGGTGAAGCTAATAAAACTAAGAACCAAGTAACTAAGAAGAAGAAGAAAGGGAGGGAGAAGAAGAAGAAGAAGCCAACGATGAAAGGGGGCAACCATGCATCATCTAGCGAAAATCCGCACACTGCACCCTCCAAACCTAAATCTCTATGTGTCATTTGTAGAGGAGACCACTATCATCGAGATTGTCCTTGCATCCCATGGATCTTAAGGGACTAGTCTCCTCGCTTGCACAATCCGATGTCTTCAACCTCTGACGATCATGTTGAGAGCACACCATCAACTAGTGGAAACAAAATCAATGGATAGAAAGGAAGATCTAAATTTCCTTGTAGATTGTGTGAAGGCAATCATGCCCTCCACTATTGTCCCTTCCTAGATGAAGCTAAAAGAGTCTTAGATAACCATCCTGCTTCACAGCTGCAGCTTCCTCCTGGATGCAAGAAACTCTTGCCGAGTCCATTGCTAGTTGAAAATCCGACTGACACACCTTTGTTGTCAGTCGAAGCACCTATCATTGAAGATAAATCCTCTGAGTCCACACTGGACCAAAGTCAACAGGTCGAGATGGCAGTCGACCAAGGCTTGCCTTTAGATGATACAGTCCCCAAAGAGAATGAGAACAACACTGTTCAAATTCTTTTTGTTAACACAAAATCCGATGAACCTGGGGGCAATCTACCCGTTCCTTTACCGCAGGAAGGAAGTTCATTAGAGATTCATCTGACTGTCTATTCAGTCCCTCCTCCAAGAAATCTAGTCATTTCCTTTGATTGGAATCTACTAGGGAGACCCCGCCTACCATCTAATGTACCATTCTGGATCATAGTACAAGATTACAGAATGATCATGGCTGGTACTATCATAGATGAAGGGGCCTCCATGAGTATCCTTTCTTCAACTACTTGGAAAGCACTTGGTTCACCATTGCTTCTGCCTGAGATTCGAAATCTATCAAGCTTCAACAAAGGAACCAGTCAACCGTTAGGGATCCTTCCAAATTTGCCTATAACTTTGAGAAGGAAAATTGTTTGTCTGAATGTGATGGTAGTCCAAGGGCCATTAGATTACAATCTACTCCTTGGACGTGACTGCATTTACAACATGGGAGCTATTGTTTCCTCACTCTTTAGGGTGATGTGTTTCCCGTATGAAGGCAGAATGGTCTAGCTCATAGACTAGCTTTCGTTCCCTGGTTCAAACACGGCTACTAGTTAAATACCATCCCTAACTGGTCTTTTTACACAAGGAATGTCTCATCAACCTCCAGTCTATCCACCTAATGAACGTGAGTGGTTCGGTGAATGTGACTAAACCCAAGGGGCATGCACCCTGGTCTACTTCAGCAGGAAAACCTCAGATATAAGGTAGGTTTCCGCGTAGACATACCCGTCCGTTTAGGAAAATGGGATTATATTGGAAAAGGATTCCCTCATCAAACGTTATGTGAGTGGAAGCTCCCACCATTCACCTTTGTCTATTTCAATGGACAGAGC
Organism: Pinus taeda; assembly: GCA_000404065.3. Taxonomy (NCBI): domain Eukaryota; kingdom Viridiplantae; phylum Streptophyta; class Pinopsida; order Pinales; family Pinaceae; genus Pinus; species Pinus taeda. The sequence continues at coordinate 63,305 of APFE030140819.1, read as the reverse complement.
CAAGGAAGTGTCTCGTATACAAATGCGGATGAAACAAACTTGCTTTAATGTAAGAAATTCCATATGGTAACCTGGAAAATCTACTTCTCATTATACCTGGGGGCATGCAAACCTTTTGCATGCAAGTGAAAAGCGACCTTTTATTTTCATATTTTGTAGGCTTATGTTCTTAGTTTGTAGGCTCTCAACCCTTTAACCTCGTTGGTTGGTCATTCCTAGTTTGCATACGAAAGGCTCCGGAGCAAAGTTGTGCATGGGGCAAGCTCCCTAAAAAATGAACCTACTGATGAGAGATATTCTTATCATATGACTGGCACGAGCAATGTTTTCGCAAAGTTCAATCTCGTTAAAAAATAAACCTAGTTATGAGCATATGTTCCCCCAGAGTTCAAGCTCATTAAAAAATGAACCCACTTTCGGTAAATAACCTTTGTGATCGCATTACTATCAGCTTTTGAACCTTGGTCGTGTTCTTACCATCATCTCCACTTTTTAGCCTATCATCCGCCTCCACTTGATTGTTTACCCTTTTGAGGAACAACTGCGAAGAGTGATTCTGTTAGCCACCTTCTTTACACTACCGTGATTGAAAAGTTCCAAACCTTGCATGGAACCAGCTGCTACCCGGAAATATCACTCGTTCCTCAAAGATGAGTCTCTTTTAAGCTCTTTTTATACTCGTAAAATATAAAAATATTGTCGAGCAATTGGCCTCTCCAGCTCGTTAAAGTGATTGGAAGTGCCATCCCTCCACTAGATTTTAATCTTTTTGGACCTGAGGGACCATTACACAAAAATATCGAGCACTTGTTTTTTCGGCTCGTTAAAGTGATTGGAAAAGTCATCCCTTTCATATTACTTTATAATTTTTTAGACTTAAGGGATTATACTAAGAAAAAGATTACTGGAGTTACCTTTCCATCTCTTTTCAGACTCTCTAAAATTGAAAAGGGTCAAGTTATCTTTGTCGTTAAACTCATTAAATCAATAGCGACAAACTTGTCCATTACAGACAAGAGCAAGTTTCACTGTCGCTAGGCTCGCTAAAACATAGCGTCAGGTTTGCCCAAAGGGCAAATTATAGAACAAGCATATGTTATCCTCCTCAAGCTTGACAAACATAAAGAGGTACTGGTCAGAAATGACTGGGGAAAAATTGGGAAGAAAACTTGAAGAACTTTATTGGTAGCAGGTTGCTCTTGAACATGACACTTTCACTCCATCACCATGATTGAGTCAGGTTGGGCTATTCCATTCACCGGTCATATCACCATTGGTCCTCCGTACCATCCATTTTTGGGGTTAATGTTACCAATCCATTTTCAGTGTCACCGATATGTTCAAGAGAAGTTGCTCAAAAAATTCACCAACCCAGCTTATGCCTCATCCGTTGCAATACCTTCACTCTCCATCTTTCATGACCGCCACCCTGAAACTTGTATCATCAGATCGTTTTCACCTCCACAAAATCATTTTCTCTGT
>APFE030140819.1:29759-61803 GCA_000404065.3 Pinus taeda | reverse complement strand
TAGGTTTACATCAATGGCCTTCGACCGAAAGATTTTATGTGGTGTTCAACATCGACTCATGTATTCACACCACGTGAATTGTACTGGAGTACCTTGAGGGTCATCATCATTATCGGTGATTCCTCTCGCACCTGTTAACAACTTACATCATTGGCTGGTAATCAGGCAATGTCTTTCCATGTTTGACATCAGAACATCTTTTCACATGGATCGAATTGTACTTCGGGTGAAGATGGAATGAGTTTGAAGACCCCGGATCTAGTTTCATCCATCTGGGCTACGATATATTTAGGAAAATAAAGACATCAAATGTACATCATAGCTGCACAAATAATCATCCAAGCTAAGGGATGATGGCTCTACCAGAATCATCAATCTGCCACATAGACGATTGTTTGTCCTATGTACATGAAAATGATTTTATAAAGCTAAGCATGGGAATGCCCGCCTCAGCTAGATCATCAAAATATTATGAAGATAATGTATTGTATTGTATCTTATTACAGGTCACCATTAGAAAGAAGAATACTAATAAGAAATCTTTGGCTCGAGAGGGAATTCCTATTATGTTATTCATGGTGGATTAAGGTTGACTCCCCCTTTGAATAAGGAAATTATTTAGAGGACTCTTAGAGTATAGTCACCCTCTAAGGCTATTCCTAAGTGATTATTTTGTCCCTTAACATCAAGGGGGTTGGGGGTTCCTCCAAATTTCTTTCCATCAAAAGATTGTTCAAAATTTATGAACCCTCTGTTATTTTTCTTCCGGAAACTATAGTTATGGGGATGAAGGCTAGAGAGGCGCTCTGCCATTATGTCCTGGGTAGTATTCTGCTACTATGGACTATCTAGAGGTCTCCTCTCTTTATGGAATCCAAAGCATGCCTCTTTATAGGCCCCCTCTTCTTCGATTGGAATTATATTAGAGGGATATGTAAGGGGATTTCCGTTTCCGATCAAGTTAGTAAATTGTTATTGTCCCCATGGGGAGAGGCGAGACTTTTGGGAAAAGTTACAGTCCAGTGGATTACTAGGAGATCCCTCTCTCCTTTTAGCAGGAGAATTACATTTCATTATCTTTTCAAGGGAGACTTTGGGGTCTCGTGCTCGTGTGGACCCTCTGACCACCTACTTTTTAGAGATGTTGTTGAAAGATAACCTCAAAGATATAACTCCATTTCCATTAGCTCCCATGTGGAGAAGTAACAAGCTGGGAATGGAAGGTATTTCCAAGCAACTTGATAGGTTTTTAATGGCAGGGAAGCTGAAATAAAATATGGGGAGAGACAATCCTGAATTGGACAAGAAAAAATTTCTAGTCATCTACTACTTCTCTTAGAATTGAATTTTGAAAATTACAAGATCTTTAATCCCTTTAAATTCAATGAGACTTGGTCGCAAGATGATTCCCTTAGATCTTTAGTTATAATATGTTGGAGCTTAAAGGGGATTTGCTAGATGTAGAATTTCAATATAATCACTTCTCCCAAACTTTCTCAAATGCTCTTTCTTTCAACAGATATAGTGATCTGAAATTAAAAATTTGAAGGTTTCTTGAAAAAGTTTGCAAGCTAGTTTATGTGTTGTGGGAAATGGATAAATTTTCAAAAGCACATAAACTTATTGATTTTAGTTCAGTTTTTGCAGATTAAAACAAAGAAAAATAGACCATAAGCAACATCACACAAATAAAATTTTGATGATGGAGTTCACCCCTCCTGGGATACGTCTCTGGGTCTAGCTTCCAATGTCGACCCTTTATATTATATGTTCAAATCTAAAATTACATCAGTTAACATTGCTCAAATCACAAAAATAATGTTGTCATTATGTCCATAACATGCAAAAACCCCTATGTAGGCTCTTCTTGGGCTAAAAAAGACCGAAATTTTCCAAGTTAGGTCTCCTAATTCATTTCTTTGCTATCTGTCCTACAAAATGACAAAAACTGGCTAACTAGGCAATGAACTCATCCCTTGGCAGGTTCGTTGAGTGATATTTTCATGTGTTTTCAGCGCAATTTCTGTTGCAACAGGTGCAAATTGTTGGACTATTAAAACATGCCATTAGGACTTAGAACCAATTCTTTATCCCTTTGTTTTGATCGTATAGGTTCAACGTGGCCAGGGGCACAGGCAAGAGGCTGCATGCCCGCCAACACTCCACCCCTAGTCGCATTATGTGCCATGTGGATTGGGTCTAGGCCATTCACCCACCCCGACCTCCGAGCCCTCCACCTATGATTATGGGTGGTTAAATGTGCCTAGGGCCAAGGATTAATGCCCTGCCCCTCCTGCTGTGCCGATGGTTACACCACAATCCACACGAGTTGGGGCTGGGGCAATGTGCCTCGTCCCCTCCGCCAACGCCAAAACAACATTAATTTAAATAAAAAGCCACCATATATTTATAATGAGCAATACGTTTGGTCAGATGGTTTGGCGGTCATTTGTTAGACATGAGGTCATGGGTTCGATTCCCCACCGAGTTGGTCGGAACCTAAACAAAAATTTCCATGAAAATCGAGGGCCATGTGGCACCTCATGATTGGCCCACCACAAAACCAAACAACGAATAAAATCATGCCACATATCCTCATACAACTAGGTCACGTGTGAGAGCGTGATTAGCCCACCATTCTGCCAGACATGCATAGTCACCTATTGACATCAATGCCATGTCACCTGTATGACCTACCCAGTGAACATCCTAGTCTACCCTACAAGTTGACTTTTTAATTGTTTGCCAAAAAAATTCATAACATGATAACTTTCATATATGGTGTCAGGTTGAGGCGATTCAAGCATCATTGGAATTAGAATAACAAGACTACAATTATGCACTAGTTTCGAGTGATTTCGAGCACTTTTATTTTTGAGCTTATTTTTGATTCCCTAGATCATATAGCCCAAAAATTAAGTCACTAGGAAACCAAAAAATTGTAGATCTTAAATATGGAAGAATAGACCTAGAGACTTAAGAGTAGAGCGACTTGGATAAAATGGGGAGGCATAAATACATTTTTTTTCACAACTATGCAAATCATATAAGGAACATAAAATCTAGTTGGGAGCTTAAGATAGAGGATGTTAAGACTGTCTATAGTCAACAATATTTAAAGGTTGTTGTCATATCACACTTTTCCTTCCTATTTAAAGACATAGGTGCTTCAAACATTGTCTCTCAACTTTAGATAGTCCAAAATTATCCAAAATTTTCGAGTCAAGAGGATTATGATATGATTTGTAGTCTTGTCTCCTCCGAGGAGATGAAAGAGGTTCTGAATCTCTTTTCCAAGAAAAAATTATAGGTCTGGATGGTTGGAGGGTCAAACTCTTCCTTTCCTTTTTTGACATTCTGGGGCTTGATTTATGTAAAGTTGTGGATGAATCTAGAAGAACTGGAAGAGTTTCCAAAGCCATAAATGTAACTCGCATACACCTCACATAGTTCAGATTCCAAAAAGCTCCAAACTTAAGGTTGTACTTGACTTCAGGCCTATATCTTTGTGCAATTTAGTTTACAAAATCATATCCAAAGTGATATCAAACAAGATCAAGAGAATCCTTGTAGAAAAAAATGCCACTTAACCAATTCGGATTTTTGTGTGACAAACAAATTCATGATGATATTGGCATCGCCCAGGAAGTCATGCATTCCATAAAAGCTAAAAATTTGAAATCCTTGATTCTTAAAATGGACCTCAACAAAGCTTTTAATAGAGTAAACTAGTCCTTCCTTAGACTAGTCTTATTACAGATCGGTTTGGGCTTGGAGGTCACCACTTGGATTATGGGTTGCGCCTCCTCTACATATTTTTCCATATGAATAAATGGATCTCCTTCCATATCCTTTTCTAGCTCTAGAGGTCTTAGGAAGGGGTGTCTATTGTCCCCCCTGCTTTTTTTTCTTTTGATAGAAAGCCCAAGTCTCATTATGCTTAAATAAAAACATGAGGGAAACATTAAAGGTGTAAAACTCACATTCAACCAATACATTTGGTTCTGTCAAAGAATTGAAGACATTCCACAGATTTATAACTATTTTATGTTAAGCCACAGAGATGGAGATTAGTGCCTCTAAAGCACTTCTAAATCAACTTTTCATCATAATGGGATCAATTCAGAGACTTGCTCACTCATTAATTATTTCTTGCCTTTCCAGATGGAACCCATTGAAAAAGGTGTTAAATACTTGGGATTGTTCCTAAAACCAAATGGTCACCACAGAGAGGACTGGATGTGGCTTATCGAAAAAGTAGAAAACAAAATGACTTTATGGTGCTACAACTGATTGAGTCTTGGAGGAAGAAAGCTCCTAGTCAAATATATTATGGAAAACATTCTAGTCTTCTGGCTATCCATTTCAAACATTCCAAAGTCTATTCTAAACCATATTAGGCAAAATATGTTTATTTTCTTGTGGACTAGGAAAAAAAGAAAGGAGGGTATTCACCTAGCCAACATGAAATCTCTATCAAGGCTAAAAAAATGGGAGGCTAGGGATTCAAGAACTTGACTTAGTTTGGAAAATCCCTAGCCCTCTGAAATTCGTGAAGGGGATGATTTGGTAAGGGGCTATGGAGCCAAGTGATAAAGGAGAAATATATTCAAGAATGTTAGTGGTGGAATGACTAAGAGAAGCTTCAAAAAATCATGTTCAAAGGGATTCCATCATTTGGAAATCTCTCATCAACTCCTTTCCCATCATATACAACTGTCTTGCCTAGAAAGTGGGTGATTATAAGGAAGCAATGTTTGGAAAAGTCCCTTTAATCAGTGGAGCGCGAGTGTACAAAATTTCAACATATCCATTTACGTTTTTAAACTCTAAATGTTGCAAATATCTAAATCAAGTAAAATCAGTAGAATACAATCATCGGTTGACATCAACAAAGATGGGATTGATTAGTACTTTGGATGATGGGACTCTTATATAAAGGAATCGAATAACAATGGATTATGCATAAAAAATACAAATGACTTGCAGGTATGGAGTTAGGATATATTTGCTGGAGGAGTGAAAGAAAGACTACCCTATGAAGCTATTGCCTCCTCTATTGAAAATCTAGATTCTAGTTGGTAGAAAAACTATGTTTGGAAATGGATTGTCCGAAATAAGATAAAATGCTTCTCCTGGTTATCCCTTCATAACACAATTTTAACTTGGGAAAACCTTCAGACAAGAGGTTTCGTAGGGTTAAATCAATGTGATCTTTGTAGGCTGTAGGAAGAAATAATGGACTACCTATTTATCAGTTGTTGCATCTCTAAGGAAATCTAGAAATCTTTGCTCCAAACCTTGGGAATTAGAGAGAGAAATCCCTAGTCCTCTCGAGAGGTTAACCTCCTTTTCTGGGTGGAAAATCATAAATATCTCTGCACCTTACCTCTATTTGTGTTATGGGGAATTTGGAGTATCAACAATTGTGTAATTTCCAAGAATTCAAATATCAATGTGCTCCTTCATTCCCCCAAGATTGTATCACAATTCAGGGAACATCCTCCAAATCAAAGTAGGAAAAAAATAGAGAATGTTTCCTTTCCCTTCCATATCTCAGGATATTTCGGAGGGCTTCTTTAATGGATCAACACAAAATTACAAATGTGGAGGAGGAGGTCTTATTAAATTTCTGGGAAACAAATCGATCCACTTCAAAATTGACTTGGGATTTGGAACCAATACAAAAGCAAAGATTATTGTTGTTTGGGATTTGTTGTTCCTAGACTCTCAAAAAAATATAAATGGCATTCAAATAAGGGGGGATTCCAAATGTATCATAGATTGGATCGCTGTCAAAGCCCTCCTGGAAGTTTTGAATCTAGCTAATTGAAAAATTAAAATTGAGGAAATAAGCAATTTTTTTCTTGAGATTAGTTCATTCCACATTTATAGGGAGCTAAAATTAGTTGCAAACATACATTCAAAACAAGCCCTCAATATGGAGCTGGGCTACATCTATTTCAAAGAGAAGCTTTGAAACTCTATTTAAAGCACTCACTCACTGCCCATAAGCTAGAAAATCTCTTAGTTTGATCTCTAGTTTTTTGGAAGACAACTGGTTCTCAGTCTTTAGCTCTAAATTTTGCTCAGGAAGGTTGGATTTCTTCAATCTAAAGAGTATTATTTCATGCTATTGTAGAGGCTACAACCACCCTCCAAAATTTTGGCCTGCACCAATTTTGGAGCCTCCCTTGGAGAGTTTCACTTGATGACTGCACACGCTCGAGTTCACTCCGTGAACTCATGTAAGTCTTTACATTCTCCTTGCTTGTTTATTGCACTCAAGTCCTTGCATGTTGATGTCTAAATCATGCTTGCAACCATTTTCTGGATATGCTCAAAGTCTTTGATTCATATGTGTTTGTTATGTTCGCCATGAAGGCATTTGTCGCACTCACACACAGAGTCATATTCACTGTCGCGCAAGCGTTGTCTTGATCATGAACGATCAATCACGTGTTATGCTTGTCGCTTGCACCGTCGGTTAATCATGCGAGTGTGTGTCCGTATGATCACCTATGCATCTTTCGACTATTCACACATAGACATTTTTGCTGAAGTTCTGACGACCAGACTCCTCACTAATAGCTAGACCATCACCCTACTTTTGACTCCATCGGTTGTCAACTAGAATAGCACAGAAGCACCAAGCTAGCTCTTTCAAGTTGTGCTTCCCACAAGCAATTCAATTAGCACTCATGCTGGCCACCCGGACGATCGACCGACTGTTCATCTCTTAAATTGCATAGAGATGATCAGCAAGCCGACCTCCTGGCCTTAATGCAATTTTCCAAGCTAGCAACTCTTAGCAGCAGACTGCATGTTACCTCCACGAATTACACAGTTTCTACTGCAAGTGACTGAGCAGCCAACTCGAATTTCCCTCTGGGAATTTTGCAAGTCTAGTTGCCAATGATTGAGCAGCCAATTGGCAGTTCCCTCTAGGAATTGCACAGATCTGGCTGCCAGTGACCCAATAGCCAACTGGAAATTCCCTCTGAGAAATGCACAGATCTGGTTGCCAGTGACCCCAACAACCAACTGGAAGTTCCCTATGGGAATTGCGCAGATCTGACTGCCAGTGACCCCACCAGGAAATTGGCAGTTTCCTCTAAGAATTGTGCAGTTCTAGTTTCTAGTCTCCCGAGCAATTCCCCCAAAAAACTGCGCAATCCTTACTTGCTGGCCCTTCATGCAAGCCCGACCCGTTCCTTTGAAAAATTACACAGATTTGACTGTCCAACCCCTACTGATTGTTCACTTCGAGAAATGTGCAGAACATGCCCGTCTTGCCCTCCGGCATCCCAGACTGTCCCTCCCAAAATTTGTGCAATTTTGCCTCCCAGCCAAGCTAGACCTTGCAGACAGTCACTGTCGACTTAGATGGTCTGTCTCCATCCTTCAGTGACTCTTGCACAGTTTTCATCAACAATTTCTTAGAGCCATCATCTCGCATCACAGCCCTGCTACCTCTCCTTTTCACCCACATCCAAATGATCATGTGTCATGGTAGACTAGGAGGTTTTGGATTTGATGTCGTCTCGTCATGAGTGACTACAGGTATAGTTACACCAAAAAACATGCCAAGATGACAAACGAGATGAATGAAGGGAGTGCATGCATATGGACATGTTCACCAACTGACGAACAAATGAAGCATGTGAAGCAGACGAACACGATGAACATGCACCTTCGTGAACAAGTGAACCTGTCAAGCCTTCCAACATGAAAGCAAGGAACAACATGCTAGAGCTTCATCAAGCAAACCAAGGACCATCAAAGACTCCACGCACTTCACCATGCAGAGGTGAAGCTATGATACACCATGAAGACATCCATCACTCAACAACACTGTAGCTCGACATGCACTCCAGCAGCGGCACGAATGTACCAGCATTGTCTTGTTAAGTCATGTCGAGTCAAGTCATGAGTCATGTTGCCCACATCTCCACTAAGGGCTCGTTGTCAACTAATGTGATATAACGTGGAAGTCCAAGAGACCCACTTGTGAACAAGATTCATGTAAGTTGAAAAGTCATGGAAGTCAAACAATCACGAGGGTAGTTGAATAGCCACAAGGGTCAGTTTCACCCTTGGCTATAAATACCCCCTCATTGTACATAGAAGGAATTTTTATCTCAAATCCTCCCACATAGCCAAGAGAGTTTCTAGTCTTTTCATTGAGGATTAAGTAGTGGCTTCAACACCCTGTTGACAGGGTTAGTGATGTATGGTGTAATGACGTTTCCTGGAAATTTCACTTAATTCAAAAGCATGTTAACAGGCCAGTACATTTTCATACATGTATTGTATTTGTTGTAAGACTGATCTTTAACACTTGTAATGCATGTTGCTTTAATCACGTGTTCTACATATGAACTGATTCATTTGTTGTAATGCATCATCTATTAATGGAAATGTGTTGTATATGTTGCTAATGTTGTCTCGTCCATGTTGACTGCTCTACCGAACATCAGACAGATGTTTCACATGAACCTTGCTGTAATAATTGTCGCACTCATCTCAGACTGATCCGTGAGTGTTTTACGTGTTATGTTACCCTTTATGTTGTGACAGCCACATCCGAGTGGACTCCTCCGCCGGAAACTGTGCATGCCCTTTGTGTTGTGTGTTCCTAGCTGAGTTGGGACTGGTCCCTTTTAACTTGGAACTCACCATCACTCTCTTCCCCTCACATTGAAAGAACCATTGACACAAGTACAGTACACTTACACTCACCATGCACACAAACCTCACTTCCCAAAGTCAAAGCAAACCACTCTCGTGTGATGACAAGCAAGAGTTGAGGCAAATCCTTAAGACAATGGCAACCGGGCCATCATACCGGATGGGACTCCCACACCAAATAGTGTGAGGTCTAGTTGGGACTTCATACCAGGGTGATCTGCTGAATGTTGGCGGGTCCAACACAATCAACACATACATATATTCTTTCAAAATTAGTAGCAGAATTCATGTATCCTCTGCCATAAAAAATCTTCAAGAAATTTTGCATTTTTACTTTTTTTGTTCTAAATGAGAAACTAGATAGATTGTAATTTGTTTTTTTAGTTAAAATATGTTCTCTCAGAATAGCACCAATCCTCTATAGGTTCTTATTCTCTTGATAGTCGGTAAAAGGAGAAAAATATCAAATTGACATGTATTTTTTTTAATTAGATAGAATAACAAAAAGTTACTTTTTTTCTCTAGAAAAAAATACACCCAAAAAACTTATGGAGAGTAATATCTTTAGAATCCTAATTATTGTTGCACATGCTAATTTTAGTTTACATATATATAATCAATTGTTCCTTAATTTAAGGTCTACTAAAAATTATCAACCAACCAAGAGTAACTAGGACTAATTATGTCTAACAACATCATAAATGGTTGGACTGATTTTATCTTCTCCATACAAGTTTAAAAGAATTGAACGGAGATATCAGAAACCTTAAAAATTTGGAAGTATTTAGGGTGGAAGTCCCTTTCTTGAATAGTTTTCCATGTTAAATAGGATTTTTTTTCGAGGAAAGAAATCACCTTCCCTCTTAGTCTAAGAGCTAGAGATAGGAGTGTGGCTCATAATAGGCCAAACCACAGGGATACTCACTGAAGAGTTCACAAGGTTTGAAGCCATTACAACAATATTTATTGCACGGTGAGGAGTTCTCCAACCTAGTATGGAAGATGTTGTAATGTCCTATCCTAATATTGTTATGCAAACATTTTGGCTCAGTGAAATTACATAAAATTTAAAATTAAAATAAATAAATAAAATTAATAATTAAAATATAATTGAGGTAAAATAGTCAAATTTTCATGTACTTCTCCCTTTCTATTTTCTTTCAACTATTCCTTGATTTTCTCCACTGTTAACTCCCAAGATAATGGGGTGATTCAAATTTTCAACTAAGCCCAATTTACAAAATATACAAAACATAACGATACCTCGAGTTGGTCATCCAAGCCTAACAACTAAATTATTGTTAAGATATTACAAAACATATCAAATTATCATCCATTCCTAATAGAGATAATCATGATTAATCAGACGAAGAGATAGGTGCAGGATCCGTAGCACTCGATCCAAGAGGAGCATCATTGTGTAAGTGGCATTGTAAGTGTGTTTCCAAATGACCTAGACTTGAATCAACCCTATCTATAGTGAAGCACTAGTTCCATAACATCCTCTTGATTTCCTTCGATGATGAAAATACGTTATAGATTTCTACTTGTTTTTCCTTCAAAACTAGGCCAAGTAGAGTCGTCATCTTTCGATGAAGGATCATCGAGTTTAGATATTGTTTCTTTCATCCCTTGGTGTGCCCAGAATCGGGCACCCAATAAGAAACCTCACCCATGATCTCAAAATTACAAAAATATTCTCTTTGCTCTTGTCTTTAGTTAACCTTTAATGTTAAACTTTATTTTATTGCTGCCCCCATATCATCTCTTTGTTCTTGTCTTTGGTTAAACTTTAAGTGACATTGTAAGTGTCTTTCCATGTGAGCCAGTCTTGAATCAAGCCTATCTATAGTGAAGCTCTAGTTCCATAACATCCTCTTGATGTCCTGTAGTGATGTAATTACATTATAGATTTCTACTTGTTTATCCTTCAAAACCAGGCCAACTAGAGTCTTCATTTGCTAGTGAAGGGCCACCAATTTTAGATATTATTTCTTCCGTCCCCTGGTATGCCCAAGAATGGGCACCCAACAAGAAACCTCATCCATGATCTCAGAATCAGAGAAATATTGTCTCTTTGCATTTGACTTTGATTAAGCTTTAACGTTAAACTTTATTTTATTGTCGTCCCCAAACCATCTCCTTGTTCTTGTCTTTGGTTAAATTTTAAGTGGCACTGTAAGTGTCTTTCCATGTGAGCCAATGTTAAATCAAGCCTTTCTATTGTGAAGCACTGGTTCCATAACATCCTCTTGATGTCATTTAGTGTTGCAAATACATTATATATTTCTACTTGTTTATCCTTCAAAATGAGGCCAAGCAGAGTCTTCATATGCCGGTGAAGGACCACCGAGTTTAGATATTGTTTCTTCTGTCCCCTGGTATGCCTAGGGCCAGGCACCCAACAAGAATCCTCATCCAGGATCTAGAAATTAGAGAAAGATTGTCTCTTCGCTCTTGTCTTTGGTTAACCTTTAACATTAAACTTTATTTTATTGTTGCTCCCACACCGTCTCTATGTTCTTGTCTTTGGTTAAATTTTAACTTAAAACTTTATTTTGTTGCGCACCTCACTCCTCCTTCTCTTCCTTTTTTATTCTATTACATTGCATTAATATCCTTTCATGTCCTCTTTCATTCAATTAATTTTGATTTTTATACATTAATTTATTATAATACATTAAATATTAATGTATTATAATAATAATTAATGTATTTTAATAATCATTCCATGCACCTTCAATTATTATAATCATTATTAATTAATCCTAACCTTATTTAGAATCTCATAATTTATTTAATTCTATCATCAGTTTTATATTTCCTTCTGCTCTTTATATCATATTCACTTTTTATACATTATTAGTCTTCATAATATATTAATCTTATTATTCAGTAAGATACAATAATTAAATAATTATTAACAATTAATCTTTAATTATTACATTAGCTTATAGTATTATAAGCCTCCCTTTCTCTTCCAACTTTGAGGGTTTCTTTTTTATTTTTTGCTCCCTTGTTTTGTAAGTGTGTCCAATGACCATCAATGATACTTCTAATTGACACTATGTTAGAGGGTCTATCTAAATGACATTGTCTATCGAGGTCACAATTTTGTTTGGAAAATATTTTTCGCTGGAATCCAAATACTTTTTTTTCAAATAATTTGACCAAAAAATTGTTTCGATCATTTTTTGATGGTGGAAATAGATTCAACACCGTCAAAAACCCCCCTAAAACACCTAAAATTCTGAAACTTGATGACTATAACCAAATTTCTCAATTTATCTATCAATTTTTTGCCAAAATCATGTCAAAATTTCCACAATCCTCTTTATACTACTCTTATATAAAAAGCTTAGATAAAAGTTTAAAAAATTGTTGTTCGTTAATAACTAGAAAAAATGTACTCAAACATGGATGGATGTAATGAAACACCTATGCATTTCACCATAGAAATCAATGAGTTGTCTAGCCTATTAAGGTTACCATGCATAAGGAGCTGATGATGCATAGGCTCTTAATGGAGCAACATAAAGGAAATGACACAATGGAGTGCGTTCCTAAACAACCTCATCGAAGATGTGAGGTCTTGAAAGGCTAATAAGTGTTGAGACTTTGAGTCCATTGAAGGAAACATTTGTGCTAGGTTACAGATATGGCACCATGATAGAGTACTGCAACACAAATACAGTAGAGACAACTGCATGCTTAAATGTGGATGTATGATGTCTCTTCAACATGAATTCACGTATACCAACAACAACAAATAACCAATCTACCATAGGGCATTTAATGCCCCTATGGTAGTTGGTTCACATACATAGTCCATACTTTGATTTGAAAGACCATGTGGATTCACCGCCAGCAAGAGATAGTAGGAATGCGAGGTTATATCACTAGACCGTAGGAATTCAAAGATATACGATACGAACATGATACAGAGTACATGCTCCTTTTGAACTTTAAGTTTGAATTTGACAACCCCACTCGAAATTTGAATTTTGAATTTATATTTACCGCTCAACCAATGTTTTATTGTAGTTGTTGCGCTCGAATAACTATGTGAGGCCATTTTGGTGGGGAATGAATTCGCCATGGATATCCTCAAACGTCGCAGAAATGAGCTAAGTGACAATGTTTAATTCACAGCTGAAGCAATAGCGTTGAAGTTATGCATTCAATTTATGGTTGCAACAATAGGGTTCGTCGGCGGATTCAATATTTAAGGTCTGCAAGGATCCCAATAGCAGATTAGGGCGTGGTGTAGAAATTCCCACCTGTAGATCACGTGATAATGCAATATACTAAAGCAAAATACTTGATCTACTTCTACAAACAATTATGTAGAAGCTTAATCAAATTGAGCAAGATCAATTGAACACATATAACTGGTAAGAAAAAATGAGTCACACATAACACAAAAGATATAACCAGGGGAAAGCCTAAGCATAAAACACCAACTCTGTATTATCATACAAGTGGAAATCTTGTCCAAGTAACAAAAAGAATCAGTTCAAAAGCTATCATGCTCTCTCTGTAATCAAACAATGAAGCTCATAGACTGAATAGACAAGTATATATCCTCCTCAAGTCCTCCAAGCCCCTATTTATTTGCGAAATTTTTCTTGGGGTCCAGTGAAGCCACATGTGAGAATTGGCCTCATCACACTCATTGAACAAGAAGAAGTAGCAACGCAATTCTCTTGGAAATAAATCCTTCTGCATGCAAGGAATATTCACCAAGGAATATCCTAGCAACTGATAGTACATTGTCCCTCCATCTAATCTCAACTGGGTATCTGTCTGAACTGACATGCATGAGTTATTCATGAGAGAATATTCAGTTATCTGAAGTGCAACAGTTATATGCAATCATGCATTAACTAATTGAACTCACATTAATTTAAACAAGCTATTTAAATCAATCTGACTGGATTTGACTTAGTTAACTGAGCCAACTAATTACAACTCAAATTAGAACTCATCCTTATCTCTTTAACTGATGGATAAATTCCTCAATTAATAGAGAAATTGTTGCATGTCCTCACATAGACTTCATGTTTGATTTTTCACAACTAATTAACTCATGGTGAATTAATTAATTAATTTTCAAACAACTATTAAGTTCAAATTCGAATTTTACTTCCTATTTTAGTCCAGGGACTGACTATAATTGGAATCTATCCTGAACTGCTAAAAATAGCAATGTTATTTTTAACACTTCCATTTTTCATTCCCTGTTTCTCAATCCAGCACTGGTACAACTGCTATTTATAGCAATGCTATTTTTAGCACTTCTATTTTTAGCATTTCTTGTTGCTATTTTCAACACTCCCTCTCAACAAGAAAGGCATTCAACTCGAACCAGATCCTGTACCTTTAGAATGTTCTGCATGCAACACTTCTCCCAAGTGTGGTTGCTCCAGCAACTCTAGAACAAAAAACTCCCCACTGACCTCTCTGTTGGGCTAGAAACATACTCTGATGTTGAAGCTCCACTTGCTGCTAACAAGTGCTCCCTCTTTGACCTCTGAGCTACTGAAACTCTCCACGCATCTCGCACCGTTGCACACCTCTCTGTGCCATCCTGCACTGGTGCAACACTCCTGTGCCTCTCGCATTGTTGCGTCTTGCTAGCTCTACACAGTCTTGGGACTCCTGCACTGTAGCTCTCTCTGTCGTTGCATCCACATCTGTCTCTACCCACTCAGTCAATCCTGCTACTCTTCATTGGGGCTCCTGTAGCAAAGTCGAATCAAAGAGGTTGGGTACCTCAAGGATCTTTCCCCTATTCCAACCTTCTTGGGATGATCTCTCCACATCGCCCCACCTCCTACCTGGAGGTATGGATGCATGTGATCTCTCTGCCCACCTAGCTTGAAATTTCCCCCTACTAGAGGTCTCTGCATGAGTAGATGTCTCTACTCGATCTCCTCTTAGCTTTTCTAGTTGTGGATGCTCTACAACCTCTTGAATCTGCTTCACCAATCGTGGCTCCTCCACAATCGTCTGATACTTCTTCTAGCACTGCATGTTGAGAGGTAATGTACTCTCCCTCTCAACCACCAAGTCTCCATCAATTGCCTTGCTCCTCAAGGCTTTGCATGCATCTTGAACCTCAAGAGCATACAGGTTCTTAACCCATGAACTGATCTGCTTCACCTGTCTAGTGATGATGTGTCTAAGGAAAACCTTTCCCTTACTAAAGACTACATCATAGCCTTTGTCTTCGCGTGATTGACACCAAATTTCTCTTCAGTCCTAGTACGTACTTGACATTGGTCAAGGTAATGCGAGTTCCATGCTCCCTCTGAAAAACAACCGTGCCTACACCTGAGACACTATACTTTTCATCATTACCCATTGTTATGAGTATCTGGAGATCTTTCTCCTCCAAATTACTAAACAAACTCTTGTCGTCGATCATGTGGAAAGAATCTCCACTGTCAAGAAATCAACCACTTCCCACCATGGATGAAACCATGCATGTGAAGAGTGTTAAATCCAACTCAAACTGTGAGGCTAGTGCCTCACCTTCTGATCCTTCCACGGATCCCTTCTTGGATTTCCTTAGTGGACAATTTGTAGCAAAATGGCCCACCTCATGACAATGAAAGCATCGCACTTTCAATTTGTCAAACTTCTTCCCACCTTGGGAAGAACTTGATTGGGAATGAGAATCCTTCTCCCTCTCCTTCTTCGCCTTACTCGCTAAGGCGCAATTTTCTTCATCCTCCTTAGATGAAGAACCATCTCTAGTTCTTCTTCTTATCTCCTTCGGCATTAGATCCGACCAAAGTTGTTCCCAATCTGGCAGTTTATCTCTTCCATTAACTGAGTCCTAGTAGCTATGCCAGCTCTTAGGAAGACCAAGGAGTGCAAGACTCACCATGTCATCATCAGCTGTCACGATCCCTACACTTCCAAGCTCATCCCTGCATGTGGTGAGCTTGTTCAGATACGTAGAGATCGTGTCACCCTTTTCACTCTTGATCTTCCGAAGCTTGTCCTTCAACGCCAACTTCCTCTGATAAATGCTATTCTGATATAGATCTTTCAATGTTTTCCACATCGAAAATGATGTCTCCTTCCCATGGAGACTCGAGACTATGTGGTCTTGAACTCCCTCCAAAAGGATTCTCCTTGCTCTAGCCACACATTTCTTCCATTCTGCCAATTGAGTAGCATCAGTCGGCTTGGGTACTTCTTGATCAATAAAATCCTTTAGACCGTTATCCTCTAATACTGCTTCCATGCAATCCTTCCAGGCTATATAATTCGAGTTCCATCAAGGGCATAATTGAGTCTTAAACCACTGAACGCCATAGATGAAATAGAGATATGATGATAACTCTATTTCTATATTCAAGAATCACAAACTTCGGACTTCTCCCTTCTTCTATACTATTCTTCCTTGATCACCTTTGCTTTGACACCATGTAGAAATTCCCACCTGTAGATCACCTGATAATGCAATATAGTAAAACAAAATACTTGATCTAATTCTACAAACAATTATGCGGAAGCTTAATAGAATTGAGCAAGATCAATTGAACACATATAACCGATAAGAAGAAATCAATCACACATAACACAGAAGATATAACCAGGGGAAAACGTAAGCATAAAATCCCAACTCTTTATTATCATGCAAGTGGAAATCTTGTCCAAGTTACAAAAAGAATCAACTCAAAAGCTATCATACTCTTTCTGTAATCAAACAACGAAGCTCATAGATTGAATATACAAGTATATATCCTCTTCAAGTCCTCCAAGCCCCTCTTTCTTTGTGCAATTTCTCTTGGGGTCTAGTGAAGCCACATATGTGAATTGGCCTCGTCACACTCACTAAACAAGAAGAAGTAACAACACAATTCTCTTGGAAAGAAATCCTTCTGCATGCAAGGAATATTCACTAAGGAATATCCTAGCAATTGATAGTACATTGCCCCTCCATCTGATCTCAACTGGGTCTCTGTCTGAACTAACATGCAAGAGTTATTCATGAGAGAATATTCTGTTATTTGAAGTGCAGTAGTTATATGCAAACATGCATTAACTAACTGAAATCACATTAATTTAAACAAACTGTTTAAATCAATCTAATTGGACTTGACTCAGTTAACTGAGCCAACTAATTACAACTTAAATTATAACTCATCCTTATCTCTTTAACTGATGGATAAATTCCTCAATTAATAGAGAAACTGTTGCATGTCCTCACATAGACTTCATTTTTTATTTTTCACAACTAATTAACTCATGGTGAATTAATTAATTAATTTTCAAACAACTGTTAAGTTCAAATTCGAATTTTACTTCCTATTTTAGTCCAGGGACTAACTAAAATTAGAATCTATCATGAACTGCTAAAAATAGCAATGCTATTTTTAGCACTTCCATTTTTCATTCCCTGTTGCTCAATCCAGCACTGGTACTCAAATTGCTATTTATAGCATTTCTTGTTTCTATTTTCAAGATGCAGAGCTTTGATATGCATTCACAATTCTTCGGCGGATTCAATATTTAAGATCTACAAGAATCCCACCAACAGTGCAAAGCTTTTATATTCATACGAAAAACATTTGATCAAAGAGAATACATGAAACCTCCTGACAGTGATAACCTGAAACCTCATCGCGGGCATCAGTCTTACTGGATCTAGTCTTTTTGGTGATTTCCTGGTTGCTTTGCCAGGCTTTCTGATTGGAGTAGTGCTAATAGATCGTCACGAGCATCCTTATGCATATCCATTGATTGGGATAGGTTTAGTTTTGGAAATGGTGTGCTTCGTATCTTGGACTGCACTGACCACAACGTTGGGTATTAAGTTTTTTGAAGATGGATATACGGTGCTCTTCACATATTGGTCTGGTTAAAGTGGGCAATGGGCAGTTATTTACTCAACGAGGAGAATTCCATAGAATTTTTTTTGGAGAAATCCTGACAAGGTGCCACTTATCTTTTACTCTTTTGCATTTTTTCTAAATGTTGTCCTGGCAAGAGTCAGGAGTAAGTGGGAGGTGTGGCCATGGAGACACAATCATTTATTTCCATTTATCAATGGATGAATATTATCGGCCTTGTTGCTAATGGACACTTTCCATGGTTAATAACACCATGACTTATGATGTTGTTATATCATGTAATATCCAACCTAATTGAATTGTAGCATCTACTTTATATATTTATTTTTAGATGAAAAATGTTGTATTTCCTTATTATGTAGAACTTCCTTTAATGAACCACCTATACATTTCAATTTTTCCATTTAGTAAGATAAACCTCTGTATATTTGTTTGAAGTTCACAATTTTCATATTCTTGGAAATTGGTACTACTCATAAATCACAAATAAAAAAATAAAATGTATTTTATAAATAGAAATATAAAAATATAAAACCATACCAAATTAATTTTATAAAAATAAAATGCAAAAATACACAAATAAAATAGTTAATATTATATATATTATATTTTAATACAAATTAAAAACACAAATGTATAACAATAATAAAAATTATATTTTGTCCTCTAAATTGTAATAAAATTATAATAAAAAAATTATATGATTTTATCCACAAACAACATTAACCCCACACATACATATATGAAACATACATATATGAAAAGTGGTATTAATTTTGGTAAATCGTAATTTTCCTAGAGATAGCTTTAACAATAACCCAAAAAACATGTCAATGACGTCAAATTCAAAAGCATTTAATATAAGTGAAGTTCTATCTAAAATATTTTAAAGTTCCATAAATGTAAATATTTACATATGGTATGCAACAAATTGATATAATTTTATATGAGATAATCATATCTCTTTTGAAATAATGAACTAAGACACTAAATTATCAATTATATATATTTTTTCTATTTTAAATTAAATTATTATTTTTTAAATTAATTCTTTTGTTGGGTTAATTTCATATTTATAAAACGTTAATTTAAAAGAGTTTCATAAATTTACCGAAGTATTAAGAAAATAAAACAATATCTTAATTGATAATAATAATATCTTAATTTTAAGGTCACAATTAGGTTAAATGAGACTTTTTTTTATGGGAGAAGGGGTCTATCTTAAATATGATTTCCTTAAGAAAATACATGAAGATTTTCAAATTAATTAATAACTAGCAATTGTACAGCATGTTGAGTGGTAGGGTAGGAAAGAGTAGCATAAAAGATAAAAGTAAAAATGTTATGCAATTTTGTTTATTTACTAGCATTTGTGTGAGAAAAACTTTGAAATTTTCTTAAGAAATTGGTTCAATTAGTGTTACCTTGGTTTGTGTGAGTTTGTTCATGTTAAAGTTAAATTTATATTGTACTAGATATCATGGCAATCTCTTATTCTGCACATTGGAAACAATGTAAGTAATACTTAATTAAATTCATCCCTACTGCTAGGGGCTAAGCATTCAAATTGTGGATTTTTCCATTGTTGCCTCCTAAGGCATTTACTCCCATGGCTTTGAAAGATGTCTTCTACATTAAATATGCCATCAAAGCAATAGAAAAAAACAGAGTAAAGCATGCAAATGGAGAGGCAGAAAACTGGCTAAAGGTGAGTACAAATAATGAACATGAAGCTAAAATGCAAGCTCTAGTTCACTCCTAGTATCAGTGGGAGTATATAAAGCAGAATGAATCCTAGGCCTTGTCTCCTCCAACTATGGGATGACAACCTTAATATCTGGTCTCACCAACAGAGAAGCTGCACAACAACCCATGACAAGTTGAAGTGTTTGAAGTAATCCATTATCTAAAGTACTTCTAAATCCCCTCAATATATCAACATCAAACAACTCCAACGTACCATCCTCCAATACAATAGTCGGTGTTGGACCCACCAACATTTAGGGGATCTCCCCGGTATGAAGTACCAACTAGACCTCACACTGTTTTTTGTAGGAGTCCCATCCGGTACGACGGCCTGGTTGCCATTATCTTAGAGATTTGCCTTAGCTCTTTTTGTTCAGCACTTGAAAGTGTTATGCTTGTAACTTCAAGAAAGCAAGGTGAGTATCCCTGGTGAGTGCGTAATGTAACTTTGTGTCTGGGTTCTTTTACTGTAAGGCAGAGGGTAAAAGTGACACTCTAGATGAGAGGTAATAGTACCACCTAGGGAGAGACACGCGTGAAAACAACAAGGGTTTGTCCAGCATCCAATGGAATAGTCCACAACGGATGCGGTAGTCGTTAAAACCAAAGTATAAGGGAAAACACATTCACCATTTGTTAAGTTATGGTATGTTCTATGATTATAACAGTTTACTTCTTTTTCTTATTATATTCCACAAATTAGCAATCACATGTACATAAAGTAAAGTGCAGATAGAACATTAAACGATCGACAGAAAACAAGCCAAGACAAGAGACACAAGATGTGGCGGCTAGCCAGGGACAAACCCCAAAATGTGTGGGGAAACCCTTTCATCAAATCTTCTTTTATCTTCAATAATTCAACAGAGAGAAATAATACAATAAACCTGATTTATATCAACAGTAGCAAACCCTAGATCAGCGGCATCAGCATTAGCAGCTTCATCATCAAACTAGGGCAAACGATATCTCACAAAGTGACCGTCGGATCGGCTTGATTCCACCACCAAAAGTTGCTGCTTTTACAGGAGGTTTAGATGAACCTACAGTGTAGTTCAGATGAGGAGATATTCTGGTCCACACAGGTCAAACTTTACTTCTGTAGTTTCAGCTTCAGTTTCAGTAGCTTCCTTCAAACTAGGGCAGTCGATATCTTGCAAACCGTCTGTCGGATTGACTTGATTCCACCACCAAAATTTGCAGCTTTCAGAGGAGGTTCATATGAACTTACAATGCAGTTAAGATGAGGAGATCTTCTGGTCCACGCAAGTCAAACTTTACTCCTACAGTTGCAACTTCAGTTTCAGCAGCTTCCTTCAAACTAGGGCAGTCAATATCTTGCAAATCATCCGTCAGATTGACTTGATTCCACCACCAAAAGTTGCAGCCTTTAGAGTAGGTTCAGATGAACCTATAACACAGATCAAAATAGGACGTTTGATGTTCCACGCTGGTCAAAGTTTGGATCTGCAATTGCAGCTTTAGCTTCAGCACCTTTTGGCTTCACATGTGTGAGAGAGAGACCCTTTTCTGCGCAGTAGAGAAGAGACTCTTTTCTGTGCAGTAGAGAGAGAGAGATGTGATGAGATGAGTGAGTGCAATTGAGGAAAAGTCCTTGTATTTATACACAACAGTTGATGTTTGAATAGATGCGACTGTTGGGCTTCTAAGCCTACATGAATTGTAGGTCAACTTGATAATAATTCCATAATCAAAATAAATTCATATCTCCATGAATACTTATTGGAATCAGATGATCTTTAGATCAATCCTACACCTCTCAATGAGAGAAATCTAATAAAAATATTATTATCCCTAAATAAGACGACCCACATGAAGTTTGGCCCTAGTTGCCAATTTAACACTCCCTCTCAACTAGGGAGAACTTCATCTACAATCTGTATGTCGGTCGCTACTATTATCCATAAAATGCACTGCCCTGTATAGCCTGCCCCTTGCCCTACTCTGCTTTATTTTGCCTGTTCTGCTTTGTCTTGTTCTACCCTGTACTGATGATCTGTACAACTCTGCTTTGCTTTGTTCTGTTCTGCTCTGCTTTTGTCCGAATTATGAAGAAGAAGAAATGATCGAGGATGTATCATACTGACTCAAAGCCAGTCTCAGAGTATGTACCACTGGTCCCAGACTAGTCTCAACCAACCCGAAGTCAACGTCATAGTGAGTACAACTCCACTGGTCCCAAACTAGTATAATCCTCCACTGACTCAAAGTCGTTCTCAGAGTGCGTACCATTGGTCCCAGACTAGTATCAACCGACCCAAAGTCAATTTCATAGAATGTACCACTCCTACCACTGGTCCCAAACCAGTATCATTGATCCCAGATCAATGGAGGTCATCCTAGTGTAGGGAGTACGGTAGATACAATGATGCATCCATTAGTACTACTATGGTCCCTAACTTCATTTCCCAGCTCATTGATCAGATGAGAGGTACTTCCCATGAATCCCAAACTACATGGGTAGGATGCCTCGACAAGAGAACTAACCAATCCTCTCCTCACAAGAAAACACATCAATCCTACTACAATCGCCATGGAGAACACATCAATCCAGGTCTCACAGGAGAACACATCAATCCTGCTACAATCGCCATGGAGAACACATCAATCCAGGCCTCACAGGAGAACACATCAATCCTGCTACAATTGCCATGGAGAATACATCAATCCAGGCCTCACAGGAGAACACCTCAATCCTGCTACAATCGCCATGGAGAACACATCAATCCAGGCCTCATAGGAGAACTAATCACCCCGCTACACAGGAGAGCGAATCATCCTGTTCCACAAGAGAGTGAATCATCTTGCCCCACAAGAGAGCGAATCATCTTGTTCCAACACGCACCACCAAGGGAGGGTGAGTCACCTTATGGTCGTATGTTGCTCTAGTAAGAACCACAAGCCCTCAGAGCTCTTAGAGCTCAATGTATGCAACATGCAGGACCCTTGTACAAGGGTTTCTTGACGACTCCAAGTCATTTGGGAAAATCACAGATTAAATTTTTCCTCGGGGCTTTGACAAGGTGTATCGACCTGTACATCATCTTAATGTTATGGAGCTTCCTTGCTCATCGACTTACCATATCCCAGATGATGTCTATCTACTGGAGTAATCGACGAATACGGGATCCCTCAATAATCGAATCCCACCTCTGGTTGTTATAGAGAATCACAGTGGTATGTGTTCAAACAACCCAATGAAGAGCTTCCCCAACCAGGCAGCTTCATACGAGATCATACTCTTAGATATGTATCTGGTCTCGATGGTGCTTATGGCAACTGACTTCTTCTTCCTGCTCATCCATTATATCGAAGTAGAATCTAAAGCTAAACAACACTAAAAGCGCTCCAGTGATCCTCCACACTACCTGCCTAATCAACATTCGAATAATCATGCAGTTTCATATTTTCGACAATGTATCTCAATCCATGAAAGATTGTGTCCTGAAGACATCTCAAAAGATTCTTGGCACCAATATAGTGAGGCTCAACCAAATATGAGCTCACAATGCTAACTGCAAGACATATGTTCGGACGGATGTTCACCAAGAACATCAACGCGAATGAGTTTTTGAAACTCAAAGGCATTTCCCAAATCTGGTCCGACATCGCTACCATATAACTTCTGAAAGTTAAGATCCTCGAGTTAGTCACAGGCTTGCAGTCCATCATACCAAATCTTTTCAGAATCTTCACCACATATTTTCTTTGAGATAGGAAAATTTCTGTTGGCTTTTGCCACACGTCAAGTCCTTGGTTCTTCATTTCAAATTTAGAAGCCAACTCCCTCTTACATTTCTGAATGAGAGGGTATGCACCTGTTAGAAAGAGGTCATCCACATACAACACTAGTATGAGAGGCTTGTCATCTTCAACCTTAAGGTAAAGGTTAGGATCGGCTTCACTCCTAGTGAATCCCAGCTTCATCAAATAGCTATTGATCCTCTCATACAATGCTCGAGGTGCTTGCTTCAGCCCATAGAGAGCCTTCTTCAACCTGCATACATGAGATTTTCAATCATAAATCTCAAATCATTTAGGTTGCTCACATTAACTCTTCTTTGATCGAACCGTGCAAGAACGCGGTCTTGACATCCATCTGATGTAGGTTCCATCCTTGTGAAGCCACAAGGCTATATGATCAAGTGGATGGTCGTATATCTGGAAACAGGTGCAAATATCATAGTCTATACCTTCCTTCTGGGAGAAACCACGAGCAACAAAACGAGCCTTATACTTTTCCGTACTTCCATCTGCTGTATGCTTTATCTTGTAAAGCCATTTTGAAGTAACAATTGTCTTGTCCTGGGGTCTAGGAACTACTTCCCAGAAATCATTCTCCATAATGGTCATAGCATCCTTCCATACTTGATGCTTGACAACATCTGAGAATGATGAAGGCTCATTTTGTATGATCGTGCTCATGATAGTCAGGTGTCCCTGATACTTGTTAGGTTTCTTACTTTCACGAAAGGTTCTTCGGGGTGCAGCATGTCCTTCAACATCATCAAGTATCCCCCTAAGCCATGGGCCTCTTCCTAGAGGAGGAAGGCTCAGGTGGATAAATAGGATCCATCGGTTCTTCCACATCAGGCATTGTTACATCATCTACCCATAGAGACCGCTTCCACAATCATATGGTGCCACACCATTATGCTCTAAAGTATGTGGTGTAGCAGTCTCCCCCTTAATGCCAACCTCAGGTATGCCTGATTGAACCAACTGTAATACATCGAAGGTCTTGCTTAGGCTTGAGGGGAATGGTCCCCTTTTGAGCTTTCCTTCGGCACATACTGGACATACACCTTCTTTCTCTACTCGAAATTTGGACATACACCTTTTAATTATCTCATAAAACATAAATTATCTCATAGAACATCAAATTGCAGTGAGAGGATGGCTCAAAAGCGACGGATGCAACACTTTACAGACAACTGGTTGGGAGTTTGATCTACCTAACCACCACTAGACTTGATTTGGCTTATGCAGTCAGTGCGCTAAGCCAATTTATGTCTAAACCACTTGAAAGCCAATGGAATGTAGCGAAGAATGTTTTGAGGTATCTACAAGGTACTATAGATTATGGAATTATTTACATTGACTCTTTTGATTTTAGATTGGCGGGATTTGGAGATTCAGATTGGGCAGGAAATGTAGATGATCGTAGATCTATAACATGTTATGCATTCAGTCTTGGATCCGGGGTGATCACATGGAATAGTAAGAAGTAGAACACAGTCTCCTTGTCCTTAGCAAAAGCAAAGTATCAAGCAATGTGTGTGACAATGTGTGAGGTAGTTTGGTAGCGGAGACTTCTCCAGGATGTTGGGGAAGCACAGACAGTCACAACAACGATCAGATGCGACAATCAAAGCTCAATCAAGCTGGTCAATAATCCGGTGTTTCACAAAAACACTAAACATATTGATATTCAATTTCATTTTGTTAGGGAGAAAGTGTAATCCAAAGAAATTCATCTGGAATATTGCAATACATGTGATAATGTTGCGGACATTTTCACTAAGCCCCTTGGAAAAGTAAAGTTTCATATATTTAGGGAGATGTTAGGCATATATGTGAACCCATTCTCCATTAAGGGGGAGTGTTGAAGATAATGGAGAACATCCTAGAATAGGTAGAATTGGTGAATTAGTTTCTATTTCTTGGGATGTTGTTCTAACTTCCCTAAAACCATGTGTTCTATTTAATGTGTAATGTGGATGAACAATGTAGAGCATTTTGCAGAGCCAGACTCTGCTAGTCCAGACTCTCTCTCGTAGAACTGACCAATGGATTTTATTTTTTAATATAAACATTGCCATTTTTATCAACACCCAAATAAATCACAATGTTCACCAAAAAAATGTCATGCTTGACAAAACACCAAATAATTTTGTTAACCAATAAACTTTGCAAAATTATAAACTCTCTTTCCAGTTAAAAAAAACTTTCAACAAAACCACTTTTATAATATTTAATAAAAAACCTTTTAATAAAAAATATTTATAACAAAACCTTTTAAAAAACCCTTATTTAAAGACTTTCAGAACTTTCAAAATAATTACTTTTGCATGTAATAAGAATTCTCCCTTTAATAGAAAGGATGGTCACGTATTAAAAGAACTTTCATATAAGTAAAAAAAACACACAACCCACGTGACCTTTGAAAAAACGTTTTATAAATTTCGTACTTAGTCACGAAATTTTTAACTTTATGCTTCCTCACAATATATGCCCACCGCCGCCGACAGGGTAGACGTGCACAGATTTCCGCCCACGTTAAGTTTGGGACAAATTGGGCAGTTTTTGCACCAACAAAGTGCGGATTTCGCACCTAACTTGGGTACGTTTGACTTTTTAATAGTATGAGGATTTTGTAATTTTTTTTACTAGGATTATTTTGTACTTTGTTTTTACTGTTTTGATATTAATTTGTTGGGAAAATATAGGAGAAAGGATACACATTTCAGATACAAACAATTACAAGAGCTGTCACTCTTTTATTGATCAACCAAATTTAATTATTTACAATCGATTTTTTATTGTAGAATTTAGGTTTATGTGATCCATCATATTTGTAAAAAAAACTTAGGCGTAATTCACATAAAAAAATATTTAGATTTAATTATTGCAATAGATATTTAAATTTTTTAAAAATAACTTCACATATATATACTCTAAATTCAACTTTTCCTAACATATAATTTAACTCAAATTTACTTGATTTACTCATTTAATTGATTCTCTAATCTCTAAATTTAACCAACTATTACATGTAAAAGTAATTACAATTTCCAACCAATTAAAACTAGGCTCGGATCAACACGCCACACTGATCCTCCCACTCTCGCGCTCAATCATTCTCGTGGCTACCATTAATCAATGTATTGCAATACCATAAAATTGTTGGCCTGAATAGTTAGGCATGGGTTGCATCGAGGCAAGTGCATTCCCTATCTCAAACGCCTCTCAAAATCTCCACAGGGAAGATATGGAGTTTCAAGGAGATGAGAAGCGCCAAAAACGATGTGTATATGACAACGTGCTCTATGGTGCGCAACACCAAGAACTCAAAGCGCACTGTATATTTATTTTTCCATGCAAAGAGAATATGGAGGAGCAGCTTCCAACTTCTACTAGCAGCAACAACCATTATTGGATTACACCAGATCTCTAGTTCAATGGTTCCAGAATACTCTACATATGATGTTCGCAAATTTTGTGCACTGAAATGGCGTAAAAAGTCCAAAGAAAAAGCTTCAATGTCTTATTAACAACTGAAGTGAAAATGCTTTAGTTTTCCCAGCTCAGATGCCACCGCCATTAACAACCCTGTGGTTTGCATTGTGCAGAGTTGATTCTCTGTATTCCCTTGCTTCCGCATCTCCGCTGAGGGCCGTTAAGTGTTCTAAAGAGCAACACAAATTCAATCTAATTTTCCAAAAAAACATCATCCGTTCATTAGAAAAAAAACAGGATTGGACACGAATTTAATCTAATTTTATTTTGAAAATAAAATTCTGCAAACTTTTAAAATCAGATTAAAAAAAACGATAAACTATTAAATAATCATCACACCAGCGTTGGCAACGCCTTGGTAATTTAGGTTAGGCTAAACTCGACTACGTCTATAGCAAAACCAAACCCAAAAATTATGAACAAAAAATTCTAATAAAAATAGCTAAGAATAGAAATTGGTCTTTTTAACTCTAAAGCTCAGACAACATCACAAAAAGGGCATGACATACAAAAACAAATCCTTAAAACGTTTTTTATTTTAACCAATCTCGAGTAAAAGGATGCTGTCGTAATTTTCTCATATACAGAACACTATAACTTCTTCCTATGGAATTTCTAAATATAAATATCTCATTTTCCAGCTGTAATTCTCGCTAATCAAAGCCTACTAAATTAACATTCTCACTAATCAAAGCCTACTAAATTAACATTCTCATTAATCAAAGCTTACTAAAATGTAGATTCTGCTGCTTCACAAAACCCACCTTTCTTTTGTGGCGTGTAATGGTTTTTTCATCCGCAAAGAGTGAAAAGTATCATTATATGCCTTTGCTTTTGATTGTAGGAAACAGGGGCTGAATGTCTGTCGACTCTTTCACCAAAAAATTGTTCCAATGCTATGGCGAACAAAAGTTAAAGCATTAAAATTAAAATTAAATTAAAATGTTAACAGTGGTCGTGATGGATGTGACAATCTGTAAATGTGTTAGAAAATCTACACAGATAAATCTAGCTAGTAAAGGTTGAACACATAGCTTTGTACAGCAAAAACACTAAAAGAATAAAAAAAACAAAAAAGAATGATTGATTCAGAAAATAGGTTACAATGCTCATGATATAGCATTACTGGGTGAAGATCCCAAGGTAATGTGCCATAGTGGTGATCAATGAGAGGACTCACACCTACAACAAGTTCCGGAGAGAACTAGCCGGTTGCGGATTGAAAGGAGGAGCAAATAAGGGAGTAAATCACGCATAAGGGATCTTGCATGTAGTCCCATAGCAAGTTCCAGAGAGAACTAGCCAGTTGCGGAGTGAAAGGAGGAGCAAATCAGGGAGTAAATCATGCAGAAAGGATCTTGCATGTAGTCTCATGCATGCATGGACAGTCAAAGGCACCTATCTGATGAAGATTCCAATGTTGAAGCCTTGCATGCCAATGAATGCTCTAACTAAGTGTCTGCATGTGCCAGTAATGAAGGTCTTAGGTGTGTAGTACCTCCAACGCCCCCCCTGAACACCATTATGGGTAAAAATAGAAAATGGGCCCTGGAAACTAAGGCCAAAGGTCACCTAAAATACAATGCAACTTGTACTAAAATTGAGGAAAGAGGGAAAACCTCGTGGGAACCCCCCCCCCCTCAAAATACAATGTAATCAAAAGAAAAGAAGAAGAAAAGACAGTTGCTAAGCAATTGTGTCCTTCACTCCAAGACGATCGCGCGGAGAGTGAAAAGTTTGCTTAGTGAATGTCTTGGTGAAGATGTCTGTAGTCTGTTCTGCTGAAGGACAAAACTGCAAATCAATGACCCGATCATGTACTAAGTCTATGATGTGGTGCATATGGATCTCTATGTGCTTTGTCTATTGCCATTGTACTAGATCCCTGCAAAATTTGAGAGTGCTCCGGTTGTCACACCAGATGACAGTGGGCTGGTGGAACTGGGCGCCCAACCCAGCGAGGAAGTGTTGTAGCCACAGAGCCTGAATGGTGATGTTGACTACTCCTTTGTACTCGACCTCAGCTGAAGAGAAAGCAATAGCAGCTTGCTTCTTGCTTGACCAACAGATAGGGCCAGACCCTAGACTAAGTGAATATCTGAAGGTGGACTTGCGATCAATGCTGTCGCCCACCCAATCAGAATCTGTGAAGCCAAGGAGATTCAATGAAGTGCCTGCTGCATAGTGAATCTCGAAGGTGATGGTGCCCTACACATATTAGAGGATGCGCTTGGCAGCTTTCCAGTGTAGCTCATGTGGCTCCTGCATGTATCTGGAAATTGCCCCTACTGCATATGAGAGATCTAGTCTGGAGTGGGTGAGGTATAGTAAGCTCCCCACTAGCTGTCAGTAGAGAGTACTATTAACTAATGGCGTGTCACCTCCATCCTCAAGGCGAACCCCAGATAGAAAAGGAGTCGGTGCTGGCTTGCAGTTAGTCATGTGAAATCTCTCAAGGAGATCCCGTGCATACTTACCCTGAGAGAGTTTGATGCCTATGGCATCTTGGCTGATCCCAAGACCAAGAAAGAAGTGTAATGTACCCATGTCCGTCATCAAGAACCTATCATGCAAGGTCCTCTTGATTGTAGTAATGGCTGAAGCTGAGTTGTCGGTGATCAGGAGATCATCCACATACAAAACTAAGACAAGAAGAGAATCATGTGCCCTTAGCATGTAAACATTTGGATTAGAATTACATCTTTCGAAGTTTCGTGATAAGAGAAAAGAATCCATCTTCGCATACCAAGCTCTCGAGGCCTGCTTAAGGCCATAGAGAGATTTCTTCAGTTTGCAGACCAAAGATGAATCTTGAATGAAACCATATGGCTGCTCTATGTAGATCTCCTCATATAGGTCTCTGTGAAGAAAGGCATTCTTCACATCCATCTGATGTAGTTCCCACCTCTGGGCAGCTGCAATGGCAAGTGCAAGGTGTATAGAATCCATCTTTGCTACTGGAGCAGAGGTCTCATCATAATCAATGCCATGCACTTGCTGGAAGCTTTTGGCTACTAGCATGGATTTCTGTCTGGTGATTTGCTCATCTGTAGCACTCTTGGTCCTGTAGACCCATTTGCATCAGACAAATTTCCTTCCTGAAGGAAGGGGGACCAGATCCCAAGTCTGGTTCTCGAGGAGGGAGTTGTGCTCCTCCTCCATGGCAGACTCCCAAGAGGGATGCCCAGCAGCCTCAGCATAAGATTGCATATTAGAAGACTGAACCAAATGACAATGCCAGGATGGCATTGGTTCAGTTACAGTGAAGGCAAGAGGAGGCTCAATAAACTCTGAGCTAGTCCTCCGTGGATCAGAATTATCCCTCACAAAACCATTTTTAGTAGCTAGGTGGTCTTGTGCATATATCTCACTTAAGATCCTTGTTCTCTGATTTATGACAAGGGAAGCAGATTCACTGTTGGAAGCTCGATCTGGGCTTGGATGTGGATCATCGTATGCATGCAATGGATTTGTATCTGAAGACTCTGTCTCTGCATCTACATGCTCTACCTTGGAATTTTCATGCTCTGTATCTGCATCTGAGTGTACTAAGTCATCATCTTGGTCATGAGGTAGATAAAAGGTGTCTGCATGCGGAAATTGAGGTGCATGCGAGAGACTTTCCTCAAATTGGACACTTCGCTCAATGATGAGCTTGTATGTAGAGGAAATCAAGAGTCAGTATTCCTTCACACCATTAGGGTATCCAACAAAGATGCACTCAATGCTCTGTGGATCAAGAGCTTTCCTCTTTTTAGAGGGGATCCTGGCCCATGCTCGGGAGCCTAAAACACAGAAGTGGGTGACCTCCGGTTTAGTGCCGCTCCAAGCCTCAAAGGGGGTCTGATCCTTGACAGATCTATGAGGAGATTTGTTCTGGATGTAGTTATCACAATTAAGTGCTTCAACGCATAGCTTATGAGGTAGTGACTTAGCATGCAACATGCAGGAAGCCATCTCTTTGAGGGATAGGTTCTTTCTCTCAGCAACTCCGTTCTGCTGCGGAGTGTATGGAACTGTGTGCTGCAACTGTACGCTGGACTCAAGGCAAAGGTTCTAAAGTGTTGTGTTAACATATTCCCCCCCATTGTCTGTATGGAGGGCTTTGATCTTTCTCTCTGGTAGCGTCTCAACTAGTGCTTTGAAATCTTGAAAGTGCGCAAAAACTTCAGATTCGGCCCTGAGAAGATACACCCAAGTATATCGTGAGAAATCATCAATAAATGTAAGCACATACCTTACTTTGTTAATGGAAGGATGAGGAAAAGGCCCCATGAGATCACTATGGATCAGATCTAGAGGAGAGGATGCTCTGTGAGTCTTACCGGTGTCAAACTTTTCTCTAGGATGTTTGCAAAGGACACACCCTTCACAAACTCCTTTGGAGAAACTGATATTTGGCAAGCCTTCCACCATCTCATGCTTGCTTAGCTGTTGCATATACCTATAATTTAAGTGATGAAACCTCTTGTGCCAAAGCCTACTACTGTCATCAGCATGTGTAAGCAATAAGGAGGATTCAGATTCAATAAATTCAGAAAATGTATATAGTCTAGCTCCATTGTTTACTTCACCGGTTGCAATTTTGGAACTGCTAGGTAGGTCATATATCTTCACTGCATCTGGAGTGAATTCCACTCTCTTTTCTGTGCCGGAATGAGTGATCTAATAAACTGAAAGCAGGTTTACTGAAAGTTTTGGAACATGAAGCCAATCTTCAAAGCTTCTGTGTAAAAGTTCCACTCTATCTTTTCTGGTGACCTCAATAGGCGAGTCATCTCCCATGAGGATGGGAGGTCCTTTACATGCATCCAAAGAGAAATAGAATTCCTTTGAAGCAGCCATATGATGTGATGCACCAAAATCTATAATCCATGCATCCAGGGAAGAGTTAATTGTAACTAAAGCATGAAAATTGTTACTTTTCCTGTTTGGCAGATCCTCAGTTTTCTTCTTGGTGCCTTGAGGGATGTGGTCCCAAGGTTGTGCTTCTGAAGGATTTCTATCATTTGGTCAATTTGTTTCTTCATGCAAGAGGATTCCAAATGGAATCCTCAGTGGCAGTAGGTGCATTTGTCTCCTTTCTTCCCTTTCTCATTTCTGGATCCAGAGGAGTCATTGAAGGGCTTGGTGTACCCTTCATTTTTTGGATGGGAATGCGCTTTTCCCTTGTCTTTTTGCTACTGATTTTTCTAATTTGAATCAGATCTGTGATTTTTATTGTGGTTGCTATCATGCACAATAAGTGCACACACTCTTGGAGGTTTGATTTTCCCCATGCCAATGAGTTTATCTTGCTCAAAAGTGAGGGACTCAATGAACTCTTTGAGAGAAGGCATAATGTAGGATATACCTGTTGCGAGCCGTACTGAATGAAATGTAGACACAAAGATGGAGTATTCTGGTCCGAGCTTTGACATAATAGAGAGAACTTGGCGACTCTCCTCCTTGGATTTGTCAATTCCACAACCCTTGAG
>APFE030140819.1:2818-29428 GCA_000404065.3 Pinus taeda | reverse complement strand
TGTCAATTCCACAACCCTTGAGTTGCAACAATAGATCATTATATTTGGTGAAGAAGTCTTGAATTCTGTCATAGTTCTGTGGATCCAATGAGAGTAGCTCCACTTCGAGCAGATGTCCTATTTCCCGTAGAGTTCTTCAACCTTTTTCCAAATCTCATTGGGACTACTGCAGGCAGATAGATGAAATTGCAACTCAGAGGAGATGCACATGCATATGGATCCGTGGGCCTCATCCATGCGGTTGAGGTACTTGGATTTCTCTATGGCTGAAGTGGGTTCCTCTTCTGCAGCCATGGTAATCTTGTACAACCCTTTTTGACAAAGGTATCGAGCCATTTGGTCCTTCCATTCGTGATAGTTTCATGGTGTTAGGATCGATGCTTTGGGAAACTCCATTTTTCTGTCGATCTTCGATCTCCAAGCTGTAATACTTGCAAAATAAAGTATTGGTGTGACTTTTATCTAGCAACTTGTGGGCTCTGATACCATGTAAATGTGTTAGAAAACCTGCACAAATGAATCTAGCTAGTAAAGGGTGAACACACAGCTTTGTAGAGAAAAAACACTAAAATAATCAAAAGAACAAAAAAGAATGATTGATTTAGAAAATAGGTTACAATGCTCATGATATAGCATTACTGGGTGAAGATCCCAAGGTAATGCGCCATAGTGGTGATCAATGAGAGGACTCAATGCCTACAACAAGTTCCAGAGAGAACAAGCCAGTTGCAGAGTGAAAGGAGGAGCAAATTAGGGAGTAAATCATGCAGAAGGGATCTTGCATGTAGTCCCACAGCAAGTTCCGGAGAGAACTAGCCACTTGCAGAGTGAAAGGAGGAGCAAATCAGGGAGTAAATCATGCAGAAAGGATCTTTCATGTAGTCCCATGCATGCATGGACAGTCAAAGGTGCCAATCTGGTGAAGATTCCAATGTTGAAGCCTTTGTCAGTGAATGCTCTAACTAAGAATCTACATGTGCCAATAATGGAGGTCCTAGGTGTGTGGTACCTCCAACACGATCAATGTGACATATTTCAGGGATATTCAATCTCAATCCCCTTCGGATCGCAATAGATCAAATAGAGTTCATTTGGATAAGGGAAGCTCCACAACATTCGATGCGAGTTTCTTCAGCAACGTGAGAGATGGAAACACTGCCTTTGAATCAGGTCATTGGCTTCACCAATCACGCAGAATCCAAGTTGCAACTTCTAATAATGTACTCATAATTTCTCTATTATTATGTTATAAGATTGCAGTTGTGACTGATCTCTCAAAATGCAAGTTGCAATCTCTAACAATGTATGCATGATTTCAAGTGCAGAGAGCTTTCATTATGTAAAGTTTTCTCCCCACTTTGCATAATGACAAAGCTTTCACATAATTCATACATGTTATATGTTCGTGATGTTATGAGGTTTGTTATTTAGCTTATTGTTCCAATAGAATAAACATTGGCCTTGTGCAGGATTGCCGAGGAAGATATCAAGTTTTCATTTTGCCGGCTTTCATACTCCGAACAATCTATTAATAATAAAAAATCTAACGAGCCTAATTACACACAGATAATTAAATGAGGTGTGTCAAATTGCACCTGTATTAACTTCAAAAGAATTAAAATGCCTTACAGTTAAAACATCAAAGAAAAACAATTATTACAAACTACCACATTCAAATTACATTAATTTTGAAAGTATCAAAATTTAAATTAAATTTTTAAAATTAAATCTAATTATCTTAATAATTAGATATAAATTTAAAATTTAAACTAATCTATATTTTATTTTTTCAATTAAAATTCATATTGCATCAAAATTAAAAATCATTATTACATAGTGCGTATTATTTCAAAGCATTAAAATATCAAAACTAAAAGCATGATTTTCAAAGTATTAAGATATTGATATTAATGTATATTTTTAAAATTAACACAAATTAACACAAATGCACATGTGCGGGATTGCAAAGGAAATCCATTGTGCGGAGGAAGCTTTCAGGGTTTCATTGTGTGGACCACCCCGCATAGTCTATTAATAATAAAATATCCATTGGTCTTGTGCGGGACTCTGGAAGAAAAATTCATTATGCCGAGGAAACTTTCAAGTTTTCATTCCGCAGACCTTCACGGCACAATCTATGAATAATAAAAAATGACACGAGCATGAGGTAACTAAAATAATAAATGAGGTAGGTCAAATTGCAGGTGTACTAATTCCAAAATAGTTAACATGCCTTACAATTAAAAGCATCCAAAGAAAAACACATTAATACAAACTACCACACTCATTATTTGAAAGCATTTAAATTTAAATTCACTTATCAAAATTAAATATAATTATCTTATCTTATATATTAATTTCGATATATATTTAAATTTTAAAATAACCTATTTATTAAGACTGAAGCTTGATTTTCAAAGCACTAAAATATTAATATTAACGTATATTTTCAAAATTAAAACAAATGCATATATCCAATCAATCCTAACCTATATATTCAATAAAATCTAACCAACTAAATCAACCTTATTCGAAATGCCCTATTATCCACATCATCACTAGCACCACTCCTTCGTTTCCTTAACACAAATCATTATTGTGAATTATATGAGTTGACAACCAATCATTCACATCCACAATCTAAAACAAGAAACACATCATCGCACACTTAAATGGTTGGCATCTAGAGTTGACTGTGGAATTATTCAAAATGCCCTATTATTCACATCATCACTAGGACCGCTCCTTCGTTTCCTTAACACAAATCATTATTGTGAATTATATGAGTTGACAACCAATCATTCACATCCACAATCTAAAACAAGAAACACATCATCAAGCACTTAAATGGTTGGAATCTAGAGTTGAGGTTACACGAAATATCTAAATTAGATTGTTATTTTTTATCAGTTAACTCATTGTTATATTCAGAGTGTGGAGAGCTTTCATTGTGCATAGGTTTCTCTGCACTCGACACAATGACAATGCTTCCACACAATTCATACATGCTTTGTTTGTTTGCGCTGCAACATTTGTTGAAAATAGTACTGAGTAAGGTCTTCTTTGACTTGTGCCTTAGTCGAAGAGATCATAAGTAGTCCTATCTTTAGCATGCATAATTTCCTATAAGTTAGGACAAGTTCCTAAAAATTAGGATGAGTTCATGAAGCAATTTAACTCATGTGAATAGTTGGAGGCTCAATGGTTTGTCTCCTAGTGCGAGTTAGAAGTCCCAATGGTTATTTGTGGCTAGGGTGAGTTACATGAGTCAATTAGACACAGTTACTTAGTCAATCACAAAACCGAGTTCCAAAAATAAACTTGCCATATTTCGCTGATGTGAATTTCTTTTAAGGAGGACAAATGCATATAATTGATTAATTGTTTTGTGAGCACAAGGTTGTGAGACAAGACAATAGAGAGCACAAGTTTTGTGTGTGAGCTAGCAGAGCTAAAAAATGTGTGAAGGAGAGGCCTATACATAGAGTTTTTGTAGAGAAAATCCTTGCTAGTGTGTGCTATGAATTAGGAGTAATTCCTAGAAGATAGGGCCACTATTACGTTAGGAAATAGGAGGCTTCCAGTGAACGGAAATAGGGGCATACCAGTGCAAGGATTTAGGAGATAAGGACAGGATTGTTACAAGCAGGTTTAAGCTAAGTGTTAGCAGAGAGAACAACCATATTCCATAGTGAAACAATTTTCCTTGTAATTAATTCTATTTTCTCAACTTTGTGAATAAAAATTCTACAGCTAGCATAGGGTTTTCCTAGTTGGATTCCCTAGAAAAATCTCGTGTTATTGTATTATGTGAATGTGTTTTTAGTTATGTTCTATTCTGCTGCAAATGAGTATGGTGTTACAAATTGGTTTCAAATTTGTTCACTATAATAGTCGCAGAATTTCAAGGATTTTCTACATGGTATCAGAGCAAGGAACAAAATAAAAACCAACACAAGTTGATTAGCACATCCTACGGCAACATCATAAGGAGAATCTCTTTGAAATAGTCACATCCTAAAGAACCTAGTGAAGTGGAGAAGAGGACTAGTTTTGGTTACAGATTAGGCCGAGTTAGGCAAGAGTAGGACACGTGGAAGATGGGCATGTTGGGCAGTGTTTCTGTGCATTAGTTGTGGTGTAAATACCTTGAAAAACATGCCAAGTTTTTTTGTTTTGTTATAGGAGGGGTTGAGCCCTAGTTTAGGTCTGGTTTGCAGTCTTAAAGGAGTTAGAACAACAACATATAAGAGGATAAATGATAGCACAGAAAGGAGGAATCTTTGGAGAAGGGTTTAAAAAGTTTTGAGGCAACATATTATCGATGACGTGGGTGTAGGATGTCTTGATCAAAGGGATGAAAAGATTCAGGTAATTTCATAAGGCCACGGCCTAGATAAACATAAGAAGTATATTGGTTAAGGTATGTTGAATTCTATTCTCAAGTTGATGTTTTGCTGAGTGGATGAGGTCCTATTGGACAGTTGTGTGGGAAACTTAAGTACAGATTGGAGGGTTGTTAGAATTTTCTTATTGTGCCCTAAGTACAACCTCTTGTGAACGAATACTAGGCTATTAGTGGGAAGATATCGGAGAGCTCTTTGGGGAACAAGGATGGCGTACCAAGGTTTAAGAGAAGATCACTGTTTAGAAGGAGCATCAAACTTCATTCCTTAGAAAGAGAGGATCATGATAGTTTTGGAGGATAATGTGGTGGGAGAATTTGTGAAGCAAGCTATACCATCACCACAAGATCCCCAACAATTGACCCAACATACTAAGAATGATATCAAGGCAAGGAGGATTATTATAGAAGGGGTCAAAGATCATATAGTTCCTCATATCCATGAGAAGAATACAACTTATGAGGTGTTCAAAGCAATTTTATATCGATATCAGAGTACCAGTGATACCAAGAAGCTTGCTCTTAAGGAGAAGGTAAGGAGTATTCAGATAAGCAAGGATGAACCTGTCATCACATATTTGTCAAAGTTCACTAAGGTATGAGATGAACTAGGTGGCATGGGTGTGACATTACCAGAGCATTAAATTATGAGTTTTTCTCTTCTAAGACTTCACAAGCCTTGGTATGGGTTCTAGGATGCTGTCAGTGGCAAAGAAAATTTTCCCATTTTGGAAAGGTTATAGACTGACTACATTCAGGAAGAGATCCAGATAGGGACTATGGTAGATTGATGAAGAAATACAACAAGGAGAAATTTTCCTTGGTAGGAAAGAGTAGCAAGGCTAAGGGCAAGGAGTGGTCGAGTCTAGCCAGAAGGGCAAGAAGAAGGATCTAATCAAGATCAAGTGTTTCCATTGTCATGAGTTTGGACACTATGCCACTAAGCGTCCTAGGTAAAAGAAGAAGTCCAGTAAGGACCATGTAGCTGCATCAGCGTAGGTAGATGCATTTTCTGCCCAATTCGAGAAATATTTCTCATTGATAGCTTTCATGGCAAGCTCAACAGATAACAATGTTTGGTATATTGATTTAGGATCATCCTTCCACATGACCGAGAACAAGAAGAGTTTTAACCACCTAAAGGAGAAGGACATGCAGTTTCAGATTGAGCTACGAGATGTGTCATGTATGTAGCTAGAGGAATTGGTACTATCAATTTTCAGAGGGAGTCAGGTGATCCTTTTCATCTCAAAGATGTCCTCTATGTTCGAAGATTAAAGAATAATAGCTACCCTTAATGACAAGGGTTATGATGTCATCTTTAGAAGAGGTAAGGCTTACCTCCAAGACTTAACTTTTGGATGTAAGAAGCAAATAACTGTAAAGAAGAATAATTTGTACTTACTGCAGGTTGAGATAGGTGCCTCCTTAAGAAACAAGGCAAATGGTTCACAGAGCATAGGAGTGATGATTGATTCGAAAGGGAGTCCTTAGAGAAAGAGCAGATTAACGTACCTGAGAAGAAGCTACTCAATATAGATCCTCAACCAATATACTAGTTTGAGTCTAAGCTAGTTGGAAGTTGGGTTGACCAATAGGATGATGATGAGCAGACCCTAGGGTGAGTAGAGGAAACCACTCATTCATTAGATTCTAGTATAGGGAGAGTTTGATCCAAGTGGGCAGAGGATTTGTTTAAGAAAGATAATGAGGGAGTTGAAAGATACTGAGGGAGTTGGATCTTCTATTATCACCTTCAACTAAAGGGAGAAACCGAAGAGGTGCATAAGGTGCATGGAACTTATCACTGAAGTGATAGACTCATGGAGCACGATGGGAAAGAACAGGTTTTTAGATCATATTTCACATAATAAAGCAGGAAAATATTCTAGTTCAGAGGGAGCAGCTGTAACAACAAAGAACGTGGTAGTGTTGGAGACAAATCCAGGTGGATGATGATCTTCCAGAAGCACCTTCCTCACTAAGAGGGAGTGTTGAAAATAATAACAAGTAAGGTCTTCTTTGACTTGATCCTTAGACAAAAACACCACAAGAAGTCATGTCTTTAGCATGTACAAGTTCTTATAAGTTAGGATAAGTTCGTAAAATTTAGGACAGGTTCCTAAAAATTAGGATGATTTCATGAATCGGTTTAACTCATGTGAATAGTTAGAGGCTCAGTTGTTTGTCTCCTAGTGCGAGTTAGAAGTCTCAATGGTTATTTGTGGCTAGGATGAGTTATATGAGCCAGTTAGACTCAGTTAACTAGTCAATCACAAGAATGAACTCTAAAAAAAACTTTCCAGATTCAGCTAATTTGAATTGCTTAGAAGGAGGACGAATGCACATAATTAATTCATTGTTTTGTGAGCCCAAGGTTGTGAGAGAAGACAATAGAGAGCATGAGTTTTGTGTGTGAGCTAGCAAAGCTAGGAAGAGCTTAAAGGAGAGGCCTATACATAGAGTTTTTGCAGAGAAAATCATTGATGGTGTGTGCTACCAATTTAGGAGTAATCCCTAGAAGATAAAGCCATTATTGCACTAGGAAATAGGAGGCTTCTAGTACAAGGAAATAGGGGTAGACCAATGCAAGGATTTATGAGCTAAGGATAGGGTTGTTGCAAGCAAGTTTTAGCTAAGTGTTAGTAGATAGAAAAACCTTGTTCTCTAGTGAAACAATTTTCCTTGTAATTAATTCTAGTTTCTCAACTTTGTCAATAAAATTCTACAACTAGCAGAGGGTTTTACCAGTTGGATTCCCTAAAAAAATCTCGTTTTATTGTATTGTGTGAATGTGTTTTTAATTATTTTCTATTCCATTGCAAAATGGTAGAGAATTCCATGTCTTGGTGTTACATATTAGTTTCAAAATTGTTCATTACAACGTTTGCAGAATTTCAAGGATTTTCTACATCATTGATTGGTGGCTGCTATTATTTGTATTTGTAATTGGCACATGAATATTTGAAGACTATAACTTTGAAAGATTGAACTCACATAACTGGAAATGAATTGTTAACTCAACAATAATTTTATGACCAATTAAAAAACGATTGGTATCCTCCACAAGTACTCTAAACAACCTTTCCATCAATCAAATTACTCTCGATAACTACAACATTGAGAAATTATTAGTAGCTGCTGACAGATCAATCTTGCAACAAGAACAAACATAGTGTGTATGAATTGTGTGGAAACTTTATCATTGTGCGTAGTGCAGAGAAAACTCTGCACAATGAATGTTCTCTGCACTTCACCTACAACAATGAGTTAATTTTGGTGTGCCGTGTCCAATATAAACATTACATACCAATTGTGTTAATGTTAATACATTACACACCTTAGACAATCGATTATTGCATGAAAAATAAAAAATAAACTATTCGTTCTGCATAAAAATGGAAAGATAAACAATAGCCAAGGTGAACAATGAATACCTCACTACAATTGTTGTTGAGAAAGGGTCGACATTTCATAATTTGGATGGGTGACAATAAGAAAGAGATGATATATATTATAAACACTTGTAGCATCGCTAAATAAATAATTTAGTGATCCTACAGGACTAAGCAACAAAAAATGGCATGTAAATGTTATCCTTACCTCTGTAAAAATGAGAATGTACCCTGCAATGCCATCGTCTGCCATATGCGTTTGAGGAGTATGAAATGAAAGAATTGTGTGCGTAACAATGTACTCTACAATGGCATGGCATGTCATTTGCGTTTGAGCCGTATGAAATCGAAAAATTGTGTGGGTAACACGCGTATGTACATATTTCACATTGTATCAATTTGTTGCTCTATCATCACATAGCATCGTCATTTGCATTTTAATTTTTGACTACCATTAATGTGTGAAGGTGAGAATAACGAATGTTGTGCAGAGGTGGCTTTCATTGTGTGAAGGAAACATGTGCAGAGGCAAAAGCTATGCTGAGGCGGATTTCATTGTGCAAAGTGCGGATGTGCGGTGGAAGAGTGTGCAGAGGTGAGAATAATGACAAACTGTGGAGAGGATTGAAAAAACATAATATTCTTGAAAAATGACAAAATGCGGACCCCACATTTCGTTAATGAATTAATTAGCGGTAGAGGTAGGGACTATGCTACATTGCAACTATTAATCTTGTTTTTATTTTTTCATGCCATTTTATTTTCTTATTATTCTGTTTTTTCCCTCACACCCCATAACAACCCAATATCAAAACTACAAATTTCTTTAAAATAAAAATAAAAAATCAACTATTTTTTAATTATCTACTACTTTTTCTCTTCTACTTTCCCCTTTTTTTTTGTTAAAAAAAGATTCAAAAATAAAGGGATCACCAACAACATATGTCTAAATTATTAAAAGGGCATAAGAATAACATTCGACAATCCCTTACTTCGTAGCTAGGAAATATAAATCCTGTGTAACATATGTCAAATCATTTAAAATCCACCCATCAATGTAAACGCCACATATTCAAATTCCAACTTTCATGGTAGTTCATCTAGGGTTCCTACGATGTTTTTCATGAAAGTCATGATTCTATTGTCTTGTTAGATAGGTCCTGGCTTTGGATAACACTACCTTAGAACCATATTAAATATGGATCTAACATGAGCCGAGAGGGATCAAATTTCTTCAAGCGCAAATTTCGTTAGAATGCAAATACAACATGTAACTTTTCATTGTTTAAATTGTATTTTTGACTGCTATATAGAGTATATATAGGACCAAATAAACATTTTAACCATAGTTTTTTTTTCATGATATATACATACTTTTTTTTATTATAGTTGACATTATTTTTCTATTTAGAGAATAACTTATTTTTATTTTAAAGAGGCATGTGCCAACTCGATGGACGAATGGAAAAACTTACACATCCCCTCATATTGCGTTGTAGAATGAGCATATCGTCTCAACTAGCATATATCCATCTTAAATACATATTTAACATAAACCGAGAGGGATCAAATTTCTTCACTCGCAAACTTCTTTAGAGTGCAGATACAATGTGTAATTTTTCATTGTTTAAATTGTATTTTTGAC
This sequence comes from Pinus taeda, assembly GCA_000404065.3. Lineage (NCBI taxonomy): Eukaryota > Viridiplantae > Streptophyta > Pinopsida > Pinales > Pinaceae > Pinus > Pinus taeda. Next base: position 19,983 of record APFE030140819.1, on the reverse strand, counting down.
TGCTATATAGAGTATATATAGGACCAAATAAGCATTTTAACCATATAATTTTTATTTTTATTTTTATGATATATACATAATTTTTTATTATAGTGGATATTAGTTTTCTATTTAGAGCGTAATTTATTTTTGTTTTAAAGAGGTGTTTGTCAACTCAATGGATGGGCAGACAAACTTACACATCCCCTCATACTAGGCTATAAAATTAGCCTCTCAGCTCAAACAAAGTGATGGTTCAAGAGGATTACATCTCTTTCTCGACGAATAGAAACCTCTATAAGTGTTTGGCAAGCCACAAACCTACCCTCACTTTTTTGTTTTATCTCTCCATTTTGGTGCTTGTGCCTCTTAATGACACATTTTTCTGGGGTCTGAAAAAATCTTTGGAGCACATATTTTTAGTTGATTCTCTCAGTTTAATGGCATGTGCCTCAAGGTTTCTGAGTTTAGGCGATGGGTATTCAGGAGTGCTTCTTTCGGATGCCTCCGGCTCATTAAAGGACCCTGTAAGGAAACTATGCTCTTCTAGTCTGCTTGTTAGTGGGTGCCAGAATTTGATGGATACTTCAGAGGTACCCTTGATGATAGGGAACATTTGACAGGCTCGAAGGTCAATTAGGGCCAGTCAAAAGTTAGATCTGGAGGAGAAGGGACTAGCAAAAGATGTTCGGGGGAGAAAGCAAAACACAAGCATGCTTAGAAAGCCTATAAGGCACTCTACACCATAACTCTTGGGCTAGATGTGAACATGGACAGAGTGGAATCTTTGTCAAAGCGAGCCTTGGTGGGAAAATTCAGTTACATTTCACTAACACATGAAGAGATCCTATCATGGGTAAAAGAAAGTTGGAAACCCTGGTGCGCTACACCCTGATTGTAATTATTCTAGTAAATAAATGGATTCATTTCCATTTTTTTGTAGGAATCTGATGTGGAACTGATCCCTAGCATGCCCTAGGTCATCAGTAGAGGAACCTTTTGGATTCATAGATGGCACCCTGCTTTTTGGCCCATAAATGAAAAGAAAACCTGAAAAAAAGCTTGTGGGTTATGCTGCTTGGATTTCCACAGGTACTATGGTCAAAGGAGGTCTTCATAATCATTGCAGATGCCCTATGAAAATTTGTATTTTTGGAGGAGTTCTCCTTGAGATTATTGGACAAGAGGATTGTGTGGGTCCTCGTAGAGATAGATATCTCTGAGGGACTTCTAGGAACACTAAAAATCATGTGGGGGGAGAAGACTATCTGGCAACCACTTGACTTTTAGAAGGCACTGTTCAGGTGCTTGAACTCCAAAGGGGTGGGACACATGGTGAGCACTTGTGAGGCACCTCTCGCCAGACTTTCAGACCACGTCTTCGTAGAAAGGATGGATAATCACCATGCATTATACCACATAAACCTTATATGTCTCCATCTCAGCCTCCAAAGGACCCAAGGCCGCGACATTAAATTGACTCCTGAACTGAGGCAAGAAAATCTATTGGGTCAGATTCAACTGATTCACAATCTTTGTCTCCCAACTTTTCAGATGTGAAGGAAGAATAGAAAAAAGGATCAAAATCTCAGGCAGTAGATTTTGGTCTGAAACTAAGCAAGGCACTATCCACCGAGGTTTCATTAAAAGAGGAACACATGTCTATGGATGCGAATGGAGACGTAATATAGAAACCTTGACAAAATACTCCTATGTATGCAACAATAAGACTTGTAAGTCTCTTCTCCCTATTGATTCCCTCATCCAATTTATTTCAATTGAAGATACTATGCTCATTGAAAATCTAGAAAAAAATGTTCTCCAAAATTATAAACCCTCCAATGATGCTCTTCAAAACTTTCACGGTTGCACAAAACTGGATCCAGAGTTTGAAACCTTTCATTCGATCTCCACTACCTGGAGGACGAATCCCACTGAACTCTGGAAAAATCTTGTTATGAGTTCAAATGGTAATCCTTTCTCTGCTTTACTCAAAACAAACTTAGTAGATTTGTTAATTTTAGATAATAATGGTATGTTCTATACTTAACACAATTCACTTCAATGTTCCTTTAGCAACCCAATGACAATTTAAAATTATTTCCAGTAGCAATCACATTCAACATTAATCACATTGACAAAAAATGCAGATAGAACATCAAAAAAACCATATGCAGAAGACAAGTAAAGACAAGAGGACACCAGATTTGGCAAATGTCAGGGAAAAACCCCAATGTGGGAAAAACCCTTTGATTAAATCTTCTTATTATTATTCAATAGTTCAGTAAAGAGAGAGAGAGAGAGTACAAAAATCAAATTCACTTACCCAATACACAGTCAAATAAAAACCCTGTTAAACTCTGCAGTCAACTGCAGTCAAACTTCAACCCTAATTAGAAAGTCAATGCTGGTAAAAAAAAAAACCCTACTCCACTGCAGCTTAGTCTTCCTTGCTCAAACTCAGCCTGAAGTCAATGCAGGTCAACATTCCCAAAAAATCTTAGTTTTAGTGCTAGTCAATGTGGCCTCCCAAAATCAGAATTTTGACCTCAAAATGCAGTCAAACAAATTCAAGAACCCTTAATTCAACACTAGTCAATGCTGGTCTGAAGTCTGAAATTTTTGGCCTGCAATCTATCCCAGAAATTGATCCTTCATCCACATGTGCATGTGTGAGAAAGATATGATCCCTAAGCTGTACGGACCAATATGATTAGGAGAGAGAATAATTGATGAGTGAGGGATGTCCAAATGAGGTGAAAGGTCACTCCTATTTATACAATTTTTTGAGGGTGAAAGGGCACATCTATTGGGCTTCTTGAGCCTACATTAGGCTGAGGCCAACCTAAACAATTTTCACATGTGAGTGAATAAATTCAAAATTTCACTTCTGCTTGTCTGAATGAGATGATATTTATATCAAACTTGGACCTCTCGAAAAGAGGAATCTAATGCAATAATAATCTCCATCATATGAGTTGTTCGAAGGTGAAATTTGGTCCTAGTTTCCAATTTGAACAAGCTTCCACTCCCTATAATATTACTCCGTTGACTTCCTATACATTCCCTCCTTTAACTAACTCTATCCCCATGGCGGGAAATGACTTTTTCAAACTCTATAGCCAGCTCTCTGCCGCTTGCTGGACCTCCTCTCTCTCAACATACTACAAATCAATCTTCAACTCTCTCTTATAATTATACCCTAAATATGACACCCATACCAACCTTTGATGGGACCTCACATATTACTCCCTCACTATTAGATAAATTTTCTCCATTTCAAAATGTCACCATTAGAAAGAAGAATACTAACAAGAAATCATTGGCTCGAGAGGGAATTCCTACTATGTCATTCATGGTGGATTAAGGTTGATGTAGTGACCTGATTATGCTATATAATTTTTTTTTTTTTTTTAACAGCAAATACGACCAGAAGAAACGCAATGAGATTTCAATTCACATTATTGATGCTCATTTCAGGAACATATCAAAACATTTACATACTTTTAATCTAAGATCAAATAGTAACGAAATACACATGTACCGTACACCGGAAGGCGAGACTCTGCTTACTCTGCTGTCACTGGTATTCCCTGGTTGCTGATCACTTCTGCGAGTGTATGATGACACACTTGATCCGAAACAAGACCCACCGGTTTACCTCCCAGCCTACTCCTTGGGTACTCTTCTTCCCCGCGGACCCCCGAGCTGCAATGGGGTTGTACAATGGAGGAAGAATCTAGCTGGCAGAGGGGAGCAACTTTAGCTCAAGAGTCCCCTCTCTAAAAACCCTCTACCTCACCAAACTCACTATAGCTTTGTAGTCACTGCTTTCACATCATATCATCCATCCCACAATAGGGTTCCCAAAAAAGTCCCCTCTCTCATGGCTTGCCCCTTCTTTTATAGGAGTCCTCATAGGTGACACTTGGCATGTCATGCATAATTATAATATTTTTCTTTTAATTTAATACTTGATTATTCACCTACCCATGTGTCATTCTCTCAGCAAGGGTCACCCAAAATTATTTACTTAACTTTTTATTTAAAACTAATATTTTCCTCACCTCACAAGATTCCTATTTCTTCTCCTAGTTGTCTCTTTATTCCCCCTTTTTATTCCTTAAATTGTGTTTATTACTTGGAGTCAATCAATGAGTCAAGATTTTATCCCCAATCTACTTCCTAAATTAACTCAAGTTATCTCTTAGAGGGATATTCTTATGTTGATTGATGCCACATGGAGCTTCTCTACATTTCTCTAAATTTAATTTATTTTTCTTATTTTAATTCACCTTCCTCTTTTCTTAATTAAGTTTACTTGGTTTAGGATTAATCTTTATCCTTACAATATGTTTGTCTTCCCTTTTTTTTCTAAACCAACTCATTTACCTAGCATTTTCCAACATGGGGAGGGTAGAATTTTTAAGGTACTCCATTTATTTCTTCTTATGGTCCTCCTTATTCCAAGTTTTATTTTTGATTTAATTTCCTTGGTTTCCAATCATCATTTTCCCTTAATGTAACTTTACCTAGCTTTCCCTCCTTACCTATATTTATTTGTTATTATTTATTTTTAATGATTCCAAGGGTGCCAAGTTTGGTTGTGCCCTTCAGGAACTTCCCTATAAGTTCCAAGGGTGCCACACCTAACAGTTTAATTGTGATGCCAAGGGTGCCAAGTTTGGTGGTGCCCTTCAAGAACTTCCTTAGAAGTTCCAAGGGTGCCACACCTAACAGTTTAATTGTGATGCCAAAGGTGCCAAGTTTGGTTGTGCCCTTCAAGAACTTCCCTAGAAGTTCCAAGGGTGCCACACCTAACAGTTTAATGTGATGCCAAGGGTGCCAAGTTGGTCGTGCCCTTTAAGAATTTCCCTGAAATCCCAAGGGTGCCACACCACTTGCCCTTCAAGCATCCAATGACTACGAGGGGAAAATATCGTGCAACATCATAGATCGCTATCGTCTCTCATGTTGCCTACTAAGTGAGACTAATGGTGCTGGGGATCAAGGAATCCACCTTGATGCGCGCCCCCCAGTAGGTTCCTCATGAGCGACCCAACTTTGGGACCTGCCCTCATGGCATCGTGATCTTCAAGGCGAAGGTGTTTTTTCAACTCTTCCAGCCCAAGTCACGGCGGGAGTGCTAGTGGGTGAGATCAGGGACTCTGTCCCACCCCTCCCATGTAGTTCCAATCACCTGTACAACCCCATCACCCATATGTGAGTCATTCGGCCAAGCAACTCATCTGTGCCTGCAACCATTAACATATCATCAAAATATAGATAGCCATATATAGCAGGTTTCAAAATCGATTAGAATTTCAAGGATAAAATAATATAAATTTTCATCAAACCAGGTGTCGTCAACTCGTCATGTGCGAGTGCCTCTGGTGGTTTTCCTGCCATACTCAATAATAATCAGTAACCAGGTTTTTCAGTGTTAGTCATCGTCATAATAGCATTAATTACCATCACCTGGTCATTCACATCACCGTTCATTGTGAATCAGAACTAATGTAAGTAGCTAACATAGGGGATACCTCCATCATGGCTAGCATCATCATAACCTTAATGGAACCATACATATAGATCAAGGCTATCCTCATTATAACATCAATAGAAACATGTATATCCTTTACTACTATCACCATCAGGATGTCAATAGAGAATACACATAGCCATTAATTATATCGAAATCATAATATTAATAGAGAGCATACATAACTATCACATTCGCTGATAATAGAGTCACGTTTCTGGATCTTCAGCCTGAGTTACTCATAGACTAAAGTATGCAAGGTAATGTCATATTAGAGTCAGGAAACTAGGGTGGGCACTACATACACCCCCTCTTAATAATGGACTTCGACCCGAAGTCCTTAGAACATAAAGAAGAAACGACAACACATAATCTTAGGAACCCTTCCTGAAATTCTTGCCAACCTTCTGGTAGGCAGGCTGTAATTTTCCCAAGGTATCTATACCACGAATTTCATTATAACTAAAGGACTATATCTGTGATCATTGCAACCCACAATTATTTATGTATTTAGAAACAATAAAACAAGAAGCAGGACGATCTCAATCAATATTAATCTCATGGTACAAATTAATATATATGATGCTTTCAACTCGGTAAATAGGTCAGTTAAATTAATTGAAACACTTACCGACTAAATTAGAATTGATCTAATGGAAGTGTGGTAGGGTCATTATTAAGAGAGGCGAGTTATATAACAAAGATGGGTTAAAGGAAAACCTCTTGAACATTAAGTCAGGGTTTCAACAGAAGCAACAACAACTAGGATAGAGCCAGAACCAGAGCCATCTCTGGGTATCTGAGTTGTGAATTAAAGCAAGGTTAAACCAATCCAGCTGGCCTTCCTTTAAGTTGTTTTCTCTGACAAAAACAAATGATAGAAATCCAATTGCCTTCTCCTCCCCAATACACCAACCCCAGACCAAACAAAACAGACAACCAACCCTACAAACATACCAAGCCAGGCCATGGATAGATTAATAATTTCAAGTTTTATACTGTTTGAATCTTCCAAGAATTTTTCCATAGTACTAAATTTGTTATTTTAAATAACAATAAATTACGATCTCCCCAACTCATCAATTTCTTCGATTAACTCAACTGCAATAGGGTTTTTTTTTTTGAAATTTTGATATTTATCTTAACACTTTTACTATTATATCAATTAAAAGTAATTAATAATTTAACCTCCTAAATAATTAATAATTTAGGTTATAATAACAGCGACACCCAGTCATTATAATTTAGGTTATAAAAAAAAATCATTAGGTGTGTCCAATCAAATCCACATGTTCAACATGGGGATTCAAAACATGCATTAGGCAAGCATGCATGTTCATTTTAAGTGATTTAAAAAATGCATCAACAAGAGGATCATCTACTACAAACGGATGTAAATACGACTTTAACAGATGTCATAGCATTATTAGATATAAATTTGCACCCAAAGTGACATTCTAGCAACATGAATGCATCTCATGATATAAATATACCCAACCAAATGGTATTCCCATGGATAAATCAATGAAACAAACAATCTCAAACCTTAGGTAATTTATAAAACATTGCCTTTTCCAATGTATACCAAGTACATCTTAAATAGTTTGTTCCTTGACAGGAACCATGCTCCCAAGAACCACTTTCAACATCATTAACAAATAATATCAAATAACTCCTGCTAATCAACTCAATTCAACATCATTAGTGAGAAATAAGCAAATTCTATATAAAAATACCAGCTAATCAACTGAAAACAGTATCAATGCTATTACCTCAATTATGCAAATGGATTTCAAAACCAGTACATATTTTAAACCATTGTCAACCATAATATGTTGACATAGCATGCATCATAAGAAAAAGAAATGTAATTCATTTATCCAATCATAAAGTATACAGTGATCAGAATTTCATGTGTTGGTTTTCACGGCAATTATATCATTATTTCATTACATAATTATCTAGAAAAATATTGCTTCATCTTACAATTACATGCACAAAATCAGATACAGTTCTAACTATTAAGACACTCATTTTAATCAATGTGAATGTGAGTATTCTTCTAACAATTCCCCTTGGTAAACATTTCACTATTTGTTGGCAGTTCCCTCCCTACGATTAACTCTACCAAGCATTTGATTAACTCTAGACACTTTGGAACTAAGCACTGCAACGATCAAGAAACCTACTTCTGTTGCTACCAAACACTTAATATTGTGCTTTGTAAGCTCAGAAAAAAATTGCAGCTTGCTCAAGGCCGCGAACTCACCTATGCACAATCTTCTTTAAGCATCATTCATGATTGCCTATTAATACTTGGAGGGTACCAAAGGCTCATAGTTACCTTGTTAGCTATGCCTGTTAATTCCATCCACATACTTGTAGCTGCTCCATAAAGCAACACAACTATCACATATTTCTTGCCTTCAACTTGTTGCTTGACACGAAGTTGGATTCCTTAACATCTACATATAAACTTAGAATGCTGATCACTTGGAACATGTAAGTATTAATTCTCTTTTTGTTTCTTTAAGGGCAACTGCTTTATAGCCAGGTTTAAGCATGTTTGCAAAACTCTGGTAGTCTGATGATAACCATTCTTTGACATTTGGGTGAGACAACCATCACAACAGAATTTTAGTAACATTCATGTTAGACCTCTTATTTCTTGTGACTAGTCTTCTTATTAAACAAATGCTGTCAAGGCTTGAGGTTAATCAAACATCCATGCATAATTACGCTATACTCTCAGTGCATGGATGCTCACATTATCATGGATTAGCATTTATTATCCACAACTTCGTTAGAATAAGTTTATGCAAGAATACATTTCATACATAGAGACTACTCACTCTGCTCAAAGAGTCCACTTACTTCCTTTCATCATGTCAATTTACTTGTTTTTCCCAGAAGTGGGGAAACAACAACCAAATGGTAATAGTTTGTTTACCTTCAATGGCAATCTTCCCTGATCTTGCTGGTTCTTCATGAAATGTTTTCCAAAGGGGCAAGACTACACACTCAAAAGAAGCATGAAAATGCATCATAAAATTGTATGTGTCATAAAATAAGAAAATACATGATAACCTGCGAAAAGGCTCACGCTCAAGTGAGATAATCAATGGATCAGATTAGCTATCGATGAGGCAAAAACATACAAATTGTCGACTCTTAAATCAGAATTCTAATTTAGGTAAGAAAGAGCAAAAGAGGCTTCCTTCTCTGTCCAAACACAGAGTCATGTCTTGTGCAGAGGCCCCACAATCTACTCTAACACCATGTTGAAAAACATCGTAAGCACCAAATGAAAAGAGGGACATTGCATTTATGTCTTCAAATAATAGAGCCTGTTCATAACCTTTATTGCAGTTACATAGTTCCTTCACGTCATTACCTATTTCTGACCTAATTTTACACTATCAGTACCCACTAATTTAAATAAATTTGAATGTTCAACTGCTCTGCCAAAACAATATGCCATAACCTTGGTAGATGGCTCGAGCCATTGTGCACTATGACAAAGCTCACCAGAATAAAGACATTAATAGGGACAAGACTAGAATAAATTGCACTCTGGCATTTGCACATGACCTTAATCCATGTACTCATCACAAGCTGCATTAGCACATACAATTTTAAGCCACCATGAATCACATATAGGAAAGATCTGTGGATGTAAAAGATAATTCAGTACTCAAACGCAGCAATTTACCTCATGTGTTGTATCCTCATATCATGTACATATATGGATTTATAGTAGAATATTTCTGAAGAAAACAAATAAAGAGGTATGTTTAATATTTACAATGTGTACATTCAAGCATTTGCTGGATTAAACACACGCCAACATGGTACTAATACACATACTTGTCCCAGGTGTGTTCACTGATGAAATATTGAAGCAGGGGCATATTCGGAGTTAGAATTGCCAGCAGAGATTGTTGGTCGCTTTAATTGCTTTCACAATTCAAGCTCCACATAAATTGTCAACCCGAGGAAGTCTTTTTATTTCAAAGATAATCACGCACTGGATATGCTCAATTTCAAAAGCAGAAACAAGGTTGTAGTAAAAGAAGAACACACAATTATTAATCTCACCAATCTACTGATTCACACTCTACTTAATCAAAGCTGAAGTCAATTTAGTTATAGCAGAAATAATTTCTCTACTGCAGTTACAACCCAAGCAAAGGAAGATCAATCTGCAAAGAAAGAAATCAATCAACCACAGCAGGAATAGGACCCTATTCCTTAGTGAGGAACTTCAACACCTGATGCCTGACACTTAATCACACTTTGAGAAAGGTAACTTCAAGAGAGCAAGACCCTATTCCCATGAACAGGAACCTTCAACACTTGTTCTCTTACTTCTAATCACACTGCAGACAAAGGAAAACAATTAATGGGAGCAGGACCCTATTCCTTTATACAGGAATCTTCAGCACCTGCTTCCCGACATCATTCATTCATACAATCAATAGAAATGGGTTTCTCAACATTCAATACATGCAGTGCTTAAAGAAACAGAGTATTACTAACTGTGTAACTAGTGTCCAACAACATAATTAAAGTAAAATGCAAGACACACAAAGAGTTAAACAATTTACAGGAACCAAGGGTGAATCCTGTGAGGAAGGCGGGCCCTTTCCCTCTCACAAGATTCCCCGGGGGAAAGAATTAAGTTGGAACGCTCAAAAGAATAATTTATTCATCTGTCAAAGTCACTGATATATTACAGATGGAGACTAGCTCTAGTTCTCACACAATGTCCTTCTCTTAGCTTACAACAACCGACCCCTTCTAATGATGATGTCTCCTCTTTTTAAAGAGGAGACATCATTTACAATTTACATGAGAGCGAATCCCTATTATCTCAAATCTGTTCCTTTTTCCCAAAACAGGACTATTCGGTTCTTCATAAAAAGATACTGTTACAACAGTGACAACAAGAATGCTATCTTCAGGATGATCCAGGTAATCGTGTCTTCATACTGCTGCTACTATTCCACAAAAAGCTCTTCCAGAATCGCAAATTACGCCTGACGGAATTTGCGTGCTTGACGACTATTTCAGCAACTGAGTCAGCTGTTTCAGCAATGGCCGCATAAAACTTATCTGCGATCTTTGGACTTGTGTTAGCAACGACACACTTCAATTAATGATAAAATATAAGAGTATTATGGAATTAAATGTAAAACAGATTAAACATATAATAAAGAAGAGGTTTTTGTATACCTTGGGATAAAGTGGATGAAAATGATAATGAGATTCTTTTTAATCATGGTTATAAGGGTAAAGTGGTGTCAAAATATATAGCAAAAATGATACATAGTAGAGTCCTAACATCCCCCCCAGCTAAAAATGTTGCATGTCCTCAGGCAACCCCTAGTCTGAATCAGAGTCTGAGTACTGGAACTGAGCATGCAAATTACTCAAGCAGTAGCTGGAGAAGGTGGCATCTGTAGGAGCTCTGAATCCTTTGTTGTTCTGCAAGTTTTGCCATGCCAAGGCTTCATCTCTGTTGGTCAACTGGAAATGACACTGATATTTGTCTGAAGGCAGCCATAGAATTGGAAAATGGAAATGACACCCGATCCAGTTTACTCCACAACGTTGAATGCAACCAATGTAATTGGAAACCCTGGATAATGCAGCTTGAAGATTGTGAGGATTAAAAGGGTGATAGTCCTGTCTTTCTTTGCATGACTGCTGCCAAAATATAACGTTGGCCTTCATTGCAGCATTACCCTTTACTCTAATGTGCTGTTGACACTTAGAAAGTGTTGAAACCTGTAGTTGCTGCATGTACCTATGCATTCCTGGCTTCTGTAAGAATTCATGATATTGTGCTATGAACAGTGCTGACCTTAAAGGCTCTGGTCTGATCCACAGGACTTTATTGTCCTCATTATGACTGCTTGCAGTGAACGCAGATTTCCAAGTGAGCTGGTTAGACAAAAATGAGACAAATGCCCTTATTTGTATGTCTCCTGCAATTGGAATAAGATTGACTTCTCTATTCTCGGGGACGACCTCGTTATGAAGGTAGAGTTCGCACAACAAATGTTGGTCACTCTCAGGGGCCTCATTAAAGGTCTCAACAAAGTTTTCTGAAGTCATTAACTCATATGGTCTACCATTTTTTATTGCTTTTAATTGAAAATAAACTAATCGTTCAGCAAGAAAGAGAGAGTAGTTTACAGAGGGTTTGCGTGTAGCCATCAACTTCTGGACTAATGAAAACATCAGGGCTATCTTTTCTTTAGATTCTTTGGCTTCCTTTTTGTAGTCCTTAAGCTGTTGCATCATTTGATCCCACCTATCCCAGTTGGCATATATATGATTCTGGCATTGTAACTTATGTTGGCGTAATATTATATCCCGTTCTTCAGCATATTGCTTCTTCCATTTGTTCATCTGTTCCAACTGATTCCATGGCAAGGTTTGTATCTTGGCGTCAACAGTAGTGGGTTGGGACATTGTTTGAATGGCTACACTGACTAACTGTGGTGATTCTTCTGTCTGAATGGCTGCATCAATCTGCAAGGGACGAGATATCTGAGGTTCGATTTCTTTTTCTTGCTTTATAGGGAGCCCTACTGGTTCTTGTGGAGTAGTAGGGTATTCCTCTTTTATTTCAGCTGATGTAGATGCCTCAGATAATTGAATTTTGACCACTTTGTAGCCTGCACCCTGGTAAATGTTGCCACACTCATGGCACATGTATTCCTTGCAGGGCTCTTTATTTTGCATTGAGGCTGCGTGTGCTAGCGTATAGAGGTTCAGTTCTTTCTCAAAAGCCTCTCGAGCCATGGTTAGTTCATTCTTGTACACTTCCAATTCAGATTTCAGGAATTCATTCTCCTCCAACAGAGATGTCATAGTATGTGAACCCTGTGCGCTGGTTGACTCTGTTGGGGTAGTCTGTTGATGCACAGTCGTAGCTGGTTCTTGTGTTTCAACTACTGCTGATCTCCCACTATCATCATGCTTGGTGTATTTTTGTACCTCAGTGGCTGGTTCTTGTGTTTCAGCCACTGGGTAAGTGACTGGTTCTTGTGGGACAGTCACTTCTTGAGCCATAAACAATGTCGTATTATCCCGGGGCACTGGTTCTTGTGTGGCAGTACCTCCGGATGAGACGGGTTGGGGGATTTGAGATGGGGATAGGGGTTTTAACAGAATAGTGGCGGGGTCAGGGGAAATGGGAGTAGTTTCTGTCTCGGCAGTTATTTTCTTTTTCCTTTTTGGTAGGAAGGCGGAAAAATCGCTGCCTTTCCTTTTCTTTGAAGAGGAGGGTTCTTCTCTGGGGGAAGGGCTTTCGGAAGAAGTAAGGACTTGAAATCTAGCCCTTGTCCGTCGTCTCGAGACTGAGACTGTTGGGGTTCTCTTCTTTTTATGAATGGGTGGGGACGGGGGTGTTAGAGAGTCATCACTAGGGACAGAAATAGTGGGGACAATTGACTCTGCTAAGTGGGGCGATCTTGAAGTTGGGTCAACTGGGGAATGTGGGGTATCGTCCTGCTGTCCTTCATAGGGAATTTCGGGAGTATCGTGAGAACTTCCGGGTTGTTGGGACGTTTGAGCCCGCGGGGGAATTTCAGACAACTGGGGGTCAGGAAGTGGGGCATGCAGAGGGGGGTTTTGCTGAGCAAGACCCCTCTGTATCAACAACTGGCATAAACGGTGGTGGGTGAGGGATAACATCGGGAATTTAGAGCGTCTACAATAATAAGACATGTTTTTAATACAACCAAGAAGATAATAGGGGATATTAATCAGTCGTGCGTTTCTCAAATGATTCATCAAAAAAAAATCGTGATTGTACACTACCTGGTAGCGCCCTTCACATGTTAAGTAATGTTTGATGAATTCTGCCACCGATGGCCATGGTTGAGGAAGTGAGTGCAGACTAACCCCGCGGCCTTTGGGTTCCACTCGCTCGTCTGGACGAAGAAATTCTTGCTGCGCATTGAGAATAACCTTCTTTCTGCTGAACCAGTGAATCCCAGTAGTTGGCAATCCTGATACCTGAACTATGTCCTCCTCTGTTACTGAAATGCGCACCCCTTGGACCATTGAAAAATCGTCTTGAAGGTTCTGCGCAAACTCTAGGACTTGCTCCTAGTCAAATTCACCCAATTTTTCAAAGTATACTGTCCATCCCGCTTGTTGAAAAATCTGATATACCTCGGGAAACAATTGAAGAAGATTTACAGAGCCGGGCTCATGTCTAACGGCCGACCCTCCCATGGCTGTAGCTTTGAGTTATACGCAGAGGCACTGAACACAGTAAACACAGACCCTAATCGCGCTAATTGCTACAACAGAGGCTGCAAGGTTTAAACGACGACGGAAATGCATATGACAAGGGACGGAGCTTGGTTGATACGAAATGATTATTCAATTTTTGGAATTCCCCCCCCTACGTATGGTGTAATAATGATTGGGCGTGTGAAGATATGCAATCATTATGAATGAAATCCTCTCTTTAATATATTTTAACTGAATTACATTAAAACCTTATACCTTATATTTTTACCTTTTAAAAATTCGAAGTGTCGATTGCTTAATGTACATGGAAGAGTCTGTTAATTTCTCTGGGGTTTAGAATAGGAGTGTAATTGGTTCTGGTTAGTGTTGAATAATTTTTCACCGAAAGGATCTGAAGTATAATCGCGGAGAACCAAAAAGCTTATATAACAGCGAAGAGAAATAGTGTTTTAATGATAACAGGTTGCTGAAACTGGTGTTTCAGCAACGAAAAAAAATGAACGATACGTTGCTGAAACAAGTGTTTCAGCAACGGGAAAAATCAGAGAAATGGTATAAATGACTTAGGTCCGTAAGCAATGGGGAAAATATTTGATAGGGGATAATTTCAGCAGTAAGGGATGGGAAACACTGATTGAAGGAAAATATTTCAGGGATGGTAGGAGTGGGAATAATGGAATAATGGAAATAATGTAGAAATGGGTATGAAGGGATATTGCTAGGAGAATGGGGTAAAATGATGGGAACAACTTCTGTGTTTGAAGCTTCAGATCTTCTCATGATGAATCTTTCCTCCTTAATGACCTTTTTCCAGAATCTGCAAGATTCAATTGTAATATGCCAATCCTTGAAAGGGATTATTAGTACTAAATCTAATTATTAAAAATATAGTGCAGAAAATTAAATATTGTGAGGAGCAGAAGACTCTCCTAGAAAAAGGTAATGAATATCAGTCATGCAAGCAGTCTTGAAATCTTCTTTAGAAACAGGGCGCTGATATAAACGGAGCCTATGGCCATTGACTAGTAGAGGTGTTTTAGCATCATCAATTGTTAAGAGTCTTACCGTTCCATTTGGAAAAACAGCATCTACTTCATATGGTCCAAGCCAGCGTGTACGTAGCTTACCCTGAAAATTTTCAAACCGAGAGTCATACAACAAGGCCCAATTACCTTTTTGGAACTGCTTGTGTTTGATAATTTTGTCATGCCACTTCATCCTTTGTTGCTGTATCATGTTTGTTTGATGGATGGCATCTAATCTCTTTTCATCCAACTCCAAAAGTTGTTGCAACCTAGCTGTCTGCACATCAGTCAAATCAAGATTAACAACTAAAGTAGTTCTTAAAGTTTTAATCTCAAATTCCACAGGAAAAATAGCATTTTTACCATAAACCAATTCATAGGGAGAAAAAACTGTAGTGTTTCTCCAAGTAGTTCTGTAAGCCCATAATGCCTCCGGGAGCCTTTGGGACCAATCCTTCCAGTTGTCCTTCACTGTTTTAGTTAGAATGGCTTCTAAAACTTTGTTTGTGCTTTCCACCTGCCCATTGGCCTGGGGGTGGTATGGTGTAGTCATTCTATGTTGAATATGATATTTGTGAAGGGTAGATTTAAAACCATGAGAATTGAATGGAGGTCCTCCATCAGTAACTAGCTCTCTAGGAATTCCAAATCTAGTGAAGATTTCTTCAAATAAGAAAGCTAGGACAACCTCTTCATTGGCTCTAATAAGTGCTTTGGCCTCCACCCATTTAGTCATATAGTATGTACAGACTAATATATAAGTTCTTTGATTGGATGGAGGGTTAATGGGTCCTATGAAATCCAAGGCCCATCTTTCAAATGGTTCAGAAACTACCTGGGGGTTTAATGGCATTTGGTCTCTATGATTGGGTTGACCCATTCTCTGGCAGCTGTCACAAGCCCTTACATATTTCTTTGCATCTTTAAATAATGAGGGCCAATAGTAACCCATCCTCAAAATTTTGTGTGCTGTTCTCTTATCAGCGAAATGCCCTCCACAAGGGCCATCATGACAAGCTTTCAATATGTCATACACTTCATCTTCTCTTATGCACCTTCGGATCTCCTGGTCAAGCCCAGTATAGAAAATACACCCATTTATCCAGCTGTACCTGGCACTTTGTTGAACAATTATTCTCTTTTCTCTGTATGACAGGTGTGATGGTAATTTTCCTGCAACCAAATAATTAGCAATATCTGCGTACCATGGAGAGTGAGCAGAAACTGAAAACAAATGCTCATCAAGAAAAGAATCATCAACTGGGATATCATTATCAGTTTTTAACCGTGAAAGGAAATCAGCCACCACATTTTCTTTACCAGGCCGATCTACAATTGTGATGTCAAATTCCTGCAATAATAATAGCCAT
This sequence comes from Pinus taeda, assembly GCA_000404065.3. NCBI lineage: Eukaryota > Viridiplantae > Streptophyta > Pinopsida > Pinales > Pinaceae > Pinus > Pinus taeda. The sequence continues at coordinate 3,793 of APFE030140819.1, read as the reverse complement.
CTGGTAACTCTAGCATTTGTGACAGATTTGTTCATTAAATATTTAATAGCTGAATGATCAATGTGCACAAAAGTAGAATAACCAGTAATATAGTGTCGAAATTTATTAATGGCATAGACTACTGCAAGAAATTCTTTCTCGGTAACTGTATAGTTAAGCTCAGCAGGGGTCATATTCTTGCTGATAAAGTATATAGCATAGGGAAGATGATTTTCCTCTTGTCCCAAAACAACTCCAATTGCAATGTCTGAAGCATCAGAAGATATGTGAAACGGAAGATTCCAATCAGGCCCCCTCAAAATAGGAGCAGTAGACAACTGATGCTTGAGTTCTTCAAAAGCTTTCTGACAAGAATTAGTCCACTTAAATTCAGCATTTTTCATAAGCAAGACAAATAATGGAGAAGCTATTTTAGAGAAATCTTTAATAAATCTTCTGTAGTATCCAGCATGCCCTAGAAAGCTTCTCACATCAGTTTGAGTTTTAGGAACAGAAAGATTCTGAATGACCAATATTTTAGATGGATCTACCTGAATACCTTGAGATGAAATAAAATGTCCAAGTACTATTCCTTCGCTCATCATCATATGGCATTTTTCAGTACTTAGGGAGAGGTGAGCTTGTATACATCTTTTAAGTACTTTCTCAAGGTTTTGTAATGCATCTTCAAAAGACGCACCATAAGGAGTAAAATCATCCATAAATATTTCCATAGAATCATTCAGCATATCAGAAAAAATTCCTATAACAGCTCTTTGAAAAGTTGCTGGTGCATTACATAGCCCGAATGGAAGAACCCTATAGGCAAAAGTTCCCCAGGGGCTGGTGAAGGTGGTCTTGTCTTGGTCTTGGGGTGCAATTCTTATCTGATTATACCCACTGAATCCATCCAAAAACGAAAAGAACTTCTTCCCTGCTAGACTGTCCAACACTTGATCAATGAAAGGTAAAGGAAAGTGGTCCTTTTGAGTAGCT
>APFE030140815.1:0-11125 GCA_000404065.3 Pinus taeda | reverse complement strand
AAAATAAATGCGGCAAGTCTCGAGGCGAGAGGAATCCTAAGAGGGAAAATAATCTTATTCCACAATCAACAACATCCCTAGAGGGTAAAAAGTCTGGCGTTGACACAGGGGAATGTGGGTTGTAAGAGGCCGATTAACGCGGCATCTACGGCACATGGAAAGATTTCCTGCGGACTTGTGGGAAAATATGCATGTGATGTCCAAGTAGACAGTGCCACCTACCACCCACGGATAGAAACCGCTCACAGGAGAGTGGCAAGACCTATGCAAGAAAAACATGAAAATAGACAATGAACCAGAGCAAGAGGCCAATTGTGCAGACCAGGATGAGAGGCCATAAAAGTGCAGAGAGCTAGCTGCTGCAACAACAACAACAGCATCCAAACAAGTTAACCAGATATTACAAACCCTAAAACAAATTTTTTTTGCAAGGTCTCGAGATGAAACAATAAGAAGGACTGTGTGTTCTGATGAAAGCTAAAAAGAAAAGAAGCGGACCCGGTCGTTGTACAACGACGGTTTCTAACCATAAGTTTGATGAGTATTCAGAATCACAGAATATAGAGAGCAATTACAAAATGAGAAAAAAGTGACACAGCACAAAATGTAAGATGAAACATAAAGGCATGTTAAATAGAAACCGAACAATACCAGAATAGAGACCGGGAAGAGAAATACAGTGTCTAATATGGTGTCAATTGATGACATATCCGGAAATTAATACATTTTCATAGTAATAGGTACATACCTTCTGTTACAGCGCTAATTCAGACTCTGCCTGAGCCGCTTCAAGATATTGCCCACAAAAACCTGCTTGTGCAATTCGTTTGTTCAGGTGCCTTGTCTAATTTTGAAATCTTTTGGTACAATAATCCTCACAGCTAAAAAAAAGATACGCGGTTCACCATCTGAACGAGGAGACTAAAATCAGAGTACAAACCATGGACGTCAATCCTCGCAGAGGACACTGATAACCCCAGTGGCCAAGCTCTTTTTTCCGCGGTTAAATAGGCAGCTCTGTATTAAACCTGACAGAGTGGGAACTCAGGCAGCTTTCCCAGGGAACCTGTTCCTTTCAAACGAAGCACCGCACCACCAAGATCGCCCTGCACCCTGGTTCCCTGAAAAGCACCCTCCTCTTCATTAGGCATCTACTCCCTTTGGCATTCTTCAGCCAACATGACCTCCGATGGTTCTCTTCAGGATCTCATTTCTTTTTTTTCTGGAGTTTCCTGTAACATTACTAACAGTCGCAGCCTTTCACTGTAATTGTTATCGTGAATTCTTATGAGTTAATAAAATTATTTTTGACATTCTAAAGTAGGTGGCCATTTGTTTCATGTTCCTTGTAGTCTAGCTGAACAAATATTGTAATCAATGCAGGCCTGGACATACTCTGCATCTGTGTTTCTGCAAAGCTACGCATTCAGTTATCTGCTAAAATGGAGTTTGAGATTGCTTTTTCATGGAAATAAGGATATTTGTAATATTCTTAATGTTTTTAGATTTTTCATGTTAGGTTGGCTTAGAAACCAAATCCACTGGGTTGGTTTTCTGGCCATATTTTGGTACAGAAAAGTATACGAATTAAAATTATGTTGATTATCGATTCTCTGGTGTGGACGAAGTGGCAGTTTTTTAAAGTCAAGTGTTATTTTTGGAAAAGTTTTTTTATATTTTTGAAAAATTCAGTGAAATCACTAATTTAATTAGTAATTTTTTTATTAAAATGTTTTATAGGTTTGTTTTTAATGAGACTGAATCTATATATGTAATTAAAAAAAAAAAGCTTTTTAAATAATATAAATCATATATTTTCTCACCACATTCTAATTAAAAATAAATCACAAATTTAAAAAATTCTCTTTTAGACATTACTCCAAAACTGAATGGTATTAAGAAATTATTTTCATGCATGATTATGGTGATTCTTAAATGGGATGGTTTTTAATTGGGAAAATTGCTATAGTTGAATTCATTTTTTTTTCTTCTTTTGATTGAAGTTTTCAACTATTAATAGTTATGATATTGATTTTGAATAATATTTTTAAATGATATTGATTAGAATCAAATATTTCCAAATTAATAATATGAAGATATTAATTTTGTAAGACTTAACAATATTTTTTTAAATGTGTTATTACTCCTCTCTAGCTCCATTAAGTTGATGAGGACAAACTTTTGACTTGGTATCTACCCCTACCAAGCGTAGAGAGCTCTCTCCACAAAACCATAGCCAAGAGAGCTTGATGAATTAGGGTTTTAGGCTAGTTATGATGTGCATAAGGGCTTGAATGTTTGAAATTGGGTTGCTCTATGAGGATTAGGTGAGAGAGACTAGGTCACCACAAATAAGGGTATGATTGCAGACATCTCATGGAGCAAGGTAGGTAGACACTCAAACATTTTAAGGTTCTTGAGTGAGATGGATGGTGAGGTTCTAGAAAGAGCAAGACAATTATGTATTCTTTCTAAACTAAAGAAAATGGACAATTTATGAAGATTTCCCCAAAACACAGCATGTAAGATGTATTCTGCTCATCAACTTGAAAATCAACATATCATAGAAGTGAAATGAAACATGAGAGTAAAAAACAATCAAACATATGCAACATAAGAAGAAACCATGTCAAAATTCCATACCACAGCTATTCCATCAAAATAGTTGCAACTCATTCATTAAATTTCTGTCAAATACTTATTACAATAGTGTTTCTCACTAATACAACAACATCCAACCTGTGAAATGAGTCAAGAAATGATAAATATAGCCATCAAACAACTTCTCCCATCCTTAGGGGTCAAATCCATGAGATAAGGAGTTGTTCCATCGAAATTTGAACTGAAACCTTAAAGTGCTAGGAGGTCAAACTCACTCATCCCTCACTTGTTGGAAACTAATTCATTACATCACAAAAAGACTTTACACCTAATGTATTTACCCTTGGTAACTTAAAACGTCATTATTACATTTACATATATTAATTACATTCGCAAAAACATGATTTTTCAAGGTGAAACTCTCAAATTTGAGAAAATTACAAAATGATGAAACTCATATAATTTGTGTCAAAAGTGTAGTGGGAGTGTCCTAAGCACATCACCAACTTCAGATCCACTTTTGAGAGTGTTACTAGTGTCCAAATTGAGTCCAAGATAGCTCATTGGAACATATGTCCTATCTAGTTTCCAGATCTACCTTTAGTTTCCAAAATGGTCAATTTTTGACCCTCCAAATGTTGATTCACCCAAGGCTGGTCAAAAGTGGAGCGGCACCCCCCAAAACATGGCATAAACATGATTTTTTGGGTATTTTTTTACTTCCGAGTTGACCCAAAAAAGCTTAGAAAAGTGGGTTTCCTCACTGTATTTGGCCCTCTAATTGGAATGGTGGTGCCCATTTTTCATTTGAAGGCCTCTACGAAAAGCACAATTCCGAGGGCACTACGCTTTTGGCAGTGTGACTCATGCAAAAACTGCTAAAAATGCAAAAAAAACTCCAAAATTTTCAAAATTGCTCAAAATTCTTCAAAATTTGATTTGTGGAAGGCTAATGAGATATTTTAGGCAATTAGTGATGTCTCAGAAAGGACATCAAGTGTGTATTCCTTCTTTTGCTTGGCTAGGGTTTCAAGTCTTGTTTTGACGTTTTGGAGCTTGGACCTTGCAATTTTGTTTTTCTTTAAGTACTATTTGGCCATCTTTCTTTGTAAGTCATTGTCCCTCTTTGAATTCTTCAAGAGCTTCTCAATATGCTCATTTACCCTTTCAAAACAATATTCCTAGTCCTCATTGATCATGATGGTAAACTACTCATTCAAAGTGAGCTCATTGGCAAATTCAACCTCTTTTTGCCTCTCTAGTTCTAGAGCTCTTTTCAGCCCTCTAGTGAGGGGCCTCTTTCTTGGAATTTGGTCTTCTTCCTCATCAGAAACACCATACTTCCCATATGCTTCATCAAGAACGACCTTTGCTTTATTTTCTTCTCTTTGAGCCTTGATGAGTTTCACCTCATTGATCAGAATTTTGGCCTTTAGCTACTTGTTTTCCTGCTCAAGAAAAGAAATGACAAAGTTAGCTCTATCTAAGTTAGTCTGAAGATCTCTAATTTGGACATCCTTCTCCTTTACAAGAAAACTAGAACTTTCATGTTCATCTAGCTGATCCAAGTCAACTAGGTCAAAATCTGCCTCCTCATTATGAGGATCGTCACCTCTTGCATGGATTCCTCATGCTCATCTACTTCTGTGATCTTTTTCTTGCCCTTATGTACCTTCTTTATTGACAAAGAAGGCACACCCCATCCCACAATTTGTGGGGTAAACACCTGCCTATGCCCTTTTTGATATGTTCCAGTAAATATGCCTATTTTAGCCCCTTTACACTTGTTGATCTTAGTTCTCCTAGGTGACCCTGTATGACCATGCAATGGTGATGATGGTGGTGAAATAGGCAGAACCCATGGAGGAATAGATGGAGTGGGCTAAGATAGAGGGGTATGTCTTCAGCATGATTATCAATGGGATGAGATGAAGAAGGAATATCTTGAGCTTGTGGAGCTTGTGGAGTAGTGAAAATATCATTGGCAATGAAATTGTCCCATGAAATATGCAACTAATCAAGGTGATGAAGGAAAATGATATTGATCAATGAGTGATGGGAAAGGCTATTCATCTGCTGGTTATAATCTCTCTTTTGTACAATGTAAGCCATTTTGTCTATGCTTCTGAATAGATAGTATGGGATATTGAGAAATTTGACCCTTGTGAAGTGCATAAGCATTCTAATATGGTATGTGTAGAGCCTAGAGAACCTTCCTTCATAAGAGAAGTATTTCATGATGATTTTCATCATGGGGACATACCTAATAAGAAGGTATTTGAAAGGGAAGACCCTCCTCCTCTCGTTTCTGTACAGCGGTTTGATGAAACGACAAACCGCTTTCCCCGCGGGTTAATGCACATGCAGGTTTCGACAGCGGGACGAGCGATTACCGTTGGATCGGGAGATGGACGATTAGACGGCGGGAAATAACGCATCTGTCTTATGTGACTCATATGACAGGAAAGCACCAGATTGTCTTTTAACGCTCGTTTGTGTAGGTGCGGTTATATGGGTGAAGCCTTAGCGTTGAGGGGCTAAATGGAAGAGGGGATCACACACGGTTGTAGGTAGAAAAACAGAGTTGAAGGGGTTGAGGGAGAATAAGGAAAATGAAATGGAATTGAGGAAACGAACGGATGCGGGCCTCCTTTCAGCACAAAACACACGGCCGAGCTCCCTTTATAGCTTTAACAGTTGAATAATATAGCAGTGCTAACACTCGCTCCTTCTGGGGATGAGATCCTCCCTGTGAGGTCTCAAGAACCTGCAGATCAATGCCTTCCTGATGAAAAACAAATTAGTAAAATTCCTAGTGTTCCATTGGGTATGGAGTCTACTTTGCTTATACTAAACTGATGAAATAGAATATTTACAACTTTAAGTCCACAAGCTCTTAAACAACATAAATTTTGAGAAAACGCCCATTAACTAGGCCATCCAAAACTACTTCTTTCCCCATACTTTGCAGTATGAAGGTATTGTTCCCTTGGACCTGAGAAATAATAAAAGGCCCTTTCTAAAAAGCATCAAATTTTCCATGATTGTCTTTCTTTTCTTTCAGTGCATCCCATTTCAGGATCAAGTATCCAACCTGAAAATTATTTGTTTTTGTCCTCTTGTCAAAAGCTTCCTTGATCATTTTTTGATGTGCTGTAGCCCTTTCAACCAACTGTTCTCTAATCTGATGTACTTTTGCTAAATTTGTGATTCTCTCTGCCATGTCTTCTCCCTCACTCTGTTCTTGTTGCAAGAACTTTGGCATGAGGAGGGTAAGATGAATTGGAAATATTGCCTCTGTGCCATACACCAACTTAAATGGAGAATTCCCCGTGGATCTTTTGATGGTCACTTAGTCAGCCCAAGGTGCATATTTGAGCTTAGAATCCCAATACTTCTTGTTATCATCCAACAACTTCTTAATTATCCTTATTAAAATCTTGTTGGAAGATTCTGCAAGACCATTACCTTGAGGGTTATATGAGGTGGAATGAACCAAATTAATTCCCATTGAATTACACATTTCCACCAATTATTTTGCCCTGAAGGTTGCTGCATTATATGTGACTAATCTATGTGGACAACCAAATCTGGTAAAGATATTTTCAATTAAAAACTTCATGACCAGCTTATGATCAACCTTCCTGGTAGGAATTGCTTCAATCCACTTAGTAAAATAATTAGTGGCTACTAATATCCATCTGTGTTGGCCACTCGAATATGGATTGATTTCACCATTGAAATCCAAGCCCCACTGCTCAAAAGGTTCTTTTGCATGTATTGGTTTTAAGGGCAGGGACTTCAACTGCTCTTTCCCTTCAAATCTTCGGCACGTGTCATAAGTTTTAACAAATGAAAATACATGAAAAAATAAAGAGGGCCAATAATATCCAGCCCTGAGGATCTTATGGGCTGTAGTTTTCCAATAACGGTGTCCTCCACACATGTGGAGTGAAATTGCTACATAATCTCTACCAATTGTTCTTTTTCGAGACACCTCAAAAGAACTCCAAATGGATCCCTCCAATAGAGTAGATTTCCATTAATACAATATCTAGATGCTTTAAGCTTAATTGTTCTCGCTTGACTTTGAGTAATGCTGGGAGGAATTTCTAGCTTTAGCAAGAATTTAACTATTGCAACATACCAATCGCACGAAGCTATATTTTCTGCCACTCACTACTTTCTCTCTTGTTCAGCTACTCCCTCTTCCTCTGTTTGACCATTCTCTGCATTTGTGCTCACGAAATTAATGTCCAATGTTTTGCAATTTTCTTTAGCTAGTAACCTGGCAAGACCCTGACCTCTGACAAGCTTAGTGGGATTTAGTTCTATATTAAATTCAATTAGTTTTCTATCCATCTAGCCCTTCTTCCATAAGCATCAATTTGTGTTAGGACATCTTTAATTGCAGCAGAGGGTACATATGCAATTATCTTTGAATGGAAAATGTAAACTCTGAAAGCTTTCAGAGATTTGATAAGAGGATATGCTTGTTTTTCAATACTACCATAGCCCAGCTTAGCATCCCTTAATGTTTTGCTGTAAAATGCCACTGGATGCTCTGCACCTTCTTCGTATGCTTGCAATAAAACAACTGCAAGGGTGTCTTCAGAAGCAAATGGGAAAATATGGAACTCCTTGTTGTAGTCTGGACTAATTAAAGTGGGAGCTTCCATAATTGCTTTCTTAATGGAGTCAAAGGATTTCCTTGTTGTCTCGGTCCATTTTTTCTCTCACCATTTCTTCAACATGGAGGTAATATGCTTCACAAGTTCTGCAAATTTTGGTATAAATCTCCTCACAAAATTTATTTTTCCCAGAAAGGACTAGATATCCTTCTTTGATCTTGGGACAAACAAAGTCTGTATTGCGTTTACTCTTTCTTGGTCAACTCGGACACCTTCTGTAGAAATGATATGTCCTAACAGCTTGCCTTCTTCTAAAGAAAACTGTGACTTCTTAGGATTGACTGAAATCCCAAACCTTCTGCACTTCAAGAACACTTTCTTCAAATGCTGCAAATGGTCTCGATGGCTACTGGAGTATACTGTTATATCATCAAGGTAGATAAGGACAAACTTATCCATATCTCCCACAAACACTATATCCATAGCTCTCTGAAAGGTGGCTTCAGCATTCATCAGTCCAAAAGGCATCTTGGCATACATAAAAGTGCCCCAAGGAGTGGTGAATGCAGTCTTCTCCGGTCATGTGGATGTACAGCAATCTAATTAAAGCCTAAAAATCTATCTATCAGAGACATGACTTTGGCTCCTCAAATGTTCTGTAACAAATGCTCTATCTTGGGTAGGGGATAGTTGTCTTTCTTTGAGCATTTTTTTAAGTTTCTGAAATCAACACAAAGTCTGAATTCTCCACTTTTCTTCCTCACCACTACTAGATTGGCTACCCACTTGGAAAATCTGAGAGGAACTATAATTTTCGCAGCCAACAACTTTTTAACCTCTTTTTCAATCAAAGGGAGGAGCATAGGATTTATTGGTCTCAACTTCTGTTTGAAAGGATTAGTGTCTTTCTCTAGAGGAATTTTGTGCTGTATAATCTTCTTATCATACATTTTTAGGTCACTATATTCCCAAGCAAAGGCATCAGCAAATTGCTTCATTAAATTGCAGTATTCAGCACTTTGGTGAGCAAACAAATTAGTAGAGATATTTATATATCTATGCTGACCTGGACTCCCTATATCATGCTTATAGACTGCAGATTGTTCTTCTTTTTTATCAGCCTTGTAAGTGACATCATTCTGGTCAAACAATCTTTCTAAAGGAATTAGACCCTTAAGAATATGATTGTTGGGGAGTTGGGCAACGCTATTTTTGCCAATTTTATTTCTAAGCTGGGATTGAGGATTTTCTTGCAAGGCTTCATTTTCTTGGTCAATTTTCATTTTGGAAAATTCATCAATGACTTGCAAGAATCTATTCAATTCATCATCATCTTCAAAAACTTTCCAATGTTGGACATTATCACGCAAGGATGGTCTCTATTTCATTTGGACTTCATAAACAAGTTTGGGAGGCATTGGAGGAATAAACATGCTAGCATAAACAAGTAGGGAATTAGCAAGCTGATTTTTGGATCTAGGGATGTATGAGATATAAAAACTATCAAAAGAATCTTTGAGTCTCCATACCTCATCTTTGTATGCTTTCAGCCTTGGGTGCTTTGCTTGAAATGTTCTGTTTACTTGCTGAATGATCAGATCAGTGTCTCCAAACACCTTTATGTTCTTGATTCCTCTTCCTTTTGCTGTATTCAGTCCCAATATCAGAGCCTTATACTTTGCTATATTGTTTGTGACTTTTATGGCAGCTGAAAAGATAGTTGTGTGCTTTTTTGTTGTGGAGATACCGGCACCACCCCTCCTCCTGCAGTCTCCCTCGAACATGCTCCATCAAAGAACATTTCCCAATCCTAACTTGTTGAAAATGCAACAAGATGATGGAGCTTAGTGAAAAGAAGTCACCTTGACTAAGTGGGCCCGCAAGCTATTTTTGGCGCAAAGTCTATTTTTAGACTACGTCTATTTTTAGACATATGGATCATGGTCTATGAGTTGCAGGATGCTATTTATGGATGATTGGTCATGTTGTAAAAATAGATGGACTTCTATTTTTAGACATATGGGCGGAGTGTATTTTTAGACTGCGAGTCTAAAAATAAAACAGTCAAATATTATTAGATCTTAATCATATTTGGACTATAAACATTATCTTATCCTCTCGCAGCACTTCAGTTCGAGCTACGGATGTGGCACATGCAACTGCAAGAAGGAAATACGCTTTTCCTATGGATTAGTTGAGCTATTGCATGAAGGACTTCAATTAGAACTCAAGTGATTGAGTTTGATGGAGTTGATTGAGGAGTTGATGGAGTTGTGTTTAGTTTGACTTAGTTAAACTAGTTGCATTTAGTCTAACTAACAAATACACTAGTGATGAGTCATGTGAATTAGTTATTAATTAATTCACTAATTATTAACTCATAAATCAACTGAAGAATACATCAGTTAACTCAGTGCATGGACAGTTCAGTGGAGACAAGTGTTAGAGGTGGGTGAAAGGGTGGGTTGTGACTACAGTTGTGCATGAGATTTGCACAATCATTGATTGAGATTGCGAATGAGGATTGCACAGTACAAACCAAAGGAAAACGAGTTTTGATCACATTCTATTCTCATCTATTCTCATGCATGATTGGGCAGTAGAGGCACAGAAGAAGCGGAGGAGATTTGAACCTGTGATTGATTCAGGTCTAAGCTAGTTTGTGTGTAGCGATTGGAGATAGTACTGAGTACTTGTGATGAGTATTGTACTATGTATTGTTGCAAGTTCTCTATCAATATAATATACACATATTCAGGTGTTTTCAGCTGTATACTTTCCCCATTACATACTGCATTGATATGTGCGTTTGATGTATCAATGTGCACCTGCGATTATTTCTGAACATTGCAAATTGATGATCAATGGTAGAGGAGGTTATGTATTATGCATGCATTCCACAAATAGTGTATAATCAGGATAATCTCTATGAGTAAGTGTTATATTATTCAAAATTTATACATAACTTCCTTGCTCTTCCTCGGCCTAAACTGTTGAGTCCTTAAGCTGCATTGAGGCCTTCTGCGATTCTTCTATTTGGAGTATACATGCTCCAAAATCAATGTCCATTGCATAAGTAGGATGATTGGAAGGGTTCTTCTCATCACTGATGATGTATGTCGGTTGTGCTTCTCTATATAATCTCTTACTTTCTCCTCCAAAAACTAGGACAATAGCATAAGATAGGTCGTCTTGTAATGTCCCACCGAGTCTCTTAATCCATCCTCTCAACAATAGCATGTCGAACTTAGGAGGGACATCTGTTGGAAATAATACTCAGAGGGGGGGTGAATCAGTATTATCACATTAATAAAACTTTTTCATTTCCAAACTCTAATTCATATATCCTACTTCCACAACTTCTTATGATTAAGTTAATTGATATTCAATGAGTGCATTAGAACATTATCAACCATATTATCAATTAACAGATGCAGTAACATAGAATAGATCATCACACATAAGGCACACACATGAACACCATGATATAAGGTGGAAACCCAATGCGGGAGAAAACCACCTGCTGCAAGTCATCTCAATCTTCTTCTTAATAAGAAAATCCTTTTACAATATTTGTACTGGTGCAGTCTTATACCAGTACGGGAGCTACAACCCCCTTTTCTCTTGTAGTAGCCGATCCATTTACTAGTACGCAGGCTCCTACCTGCTACAATGCTCCAAAGATTTCCCTTTGATTTTTGTACTAGCTTAAGTACTAGCACGTAGGCGTCGGCCTACAATCTTCTCTCCTCGAGGTACCACGTTTCATCAATTTTCATACTGGATACGCTGAAGCACAACACATACTCTGAAAGGCCACGTTTCATCCAATTTTCATACTGGACCCAACAACAACATTGAAGCACATAAACAATCTTCTGAATTACCCAAGC
>APFE030140803.1:39297-74820 GCA_000404065.3 Pinus taeda | reverse complement strand
CTTTGCTGAATTATTGAAGATAAAAGAAGATTTGATCAAAGGGTTTCCCCACACATTGTGGGGTTTGTCCCTGGCTAGCCGCTACATCTTGTGTCTCTTGTCTTGGCTTGTTTTCTGTCGATTGTTTAATGTTCTATCTGCACTTTACTTTATCTACATGTGATTGCTAATCGGTGGAATATAATAAGAAAAAGAAGTAAACTGTTATAAGCATAGAACATACCATAACTTAACATGACTTCCATAGGGGCCACGTTGGATGAGGAGATGTTGGTGAGGACTGCTCTAAACGCAGTCTCCGAGGAGTGGTAGACATTTGTCCAGAGCATTATGGGTAGGGCCAATATTCCAGATTGGGAAGAATTGTGGGCGGCTCTTCGTCAAGAAGAGATCAGACAACTGAGTAAGACGGGAAGTAGCAGCAAAGAGTCTGGATCAAGAAGGAAGAGGAAGAGGATGCAGCTCTGGCATCTGCTAGAAAGAAGGAGAAGAGGAAGAAAAAGGACCTCTCGAAGGTCAATGGCTTCAACTGTGGGGAACTGGGTCATTATGTGAACCAGTGTCCAAGGAAGAAGAACAAGGGAGAGTCATCTGAATCTAAGGTAGCGTCAGGGAAGGCAGAAAAGGAGGTAGAGGAGAATGACGTCTGTGCTATGAGTGCTCATGTACCTCTAGAGAAGAGGTGGGGAGACATAGAGTTGTAGTCAAGAGGACTACAAGCGATGAGGGGTAGGATTGTCGAGGTACCCAACCTCTTGGATTATACATTGGTAGAAACAAATGAGGATGAAGCGACAAAGAGTGCTACAATGCAGGAGCCGCGGGCAACATAGGGCTAGCAGGTTGCAGCAGTGCGAGAGGCATGGAGGACGTTGCAACAGTGCAGGATGGCACAAAGAGGCTTGCAACAATGTGAGATGCAGGGAGTTGCAGCAACACAGAGGCAGTAGAGGGAGCACTTGTTAGCGACAAAGAGAGCATCAACATCGGGAGTGTTTCTAGCCTGACAGGGATGTTAGAAGTTGGGTGGATTAGTTACTTACTTCTCAGTAACTGAGTTGCAGTGCAGTAGCACGATGCAACATGATGAGAGGGGGATGCAGTGCAGATGCAATGTTGGGAGGATGGACCAGCAACAACACGGATGCAGAGGGAGCTGTCATATAGATGTAACAGTGACAGTGACAGGACTAAGGGCGACAGTATAGGATCCAACAGTGTAGAGAATGTTGGGCGGGGAGGCCTAGCATCAGCACAAGTACTGGTGCCGTATAACCAAAGTGATGCTCAGTGTGGAGTATTACTAGAGCATGGTCCTCGCTAAGAGGTAGTGTTGATTTGGGAAGCATCAGATGCACTATAGCCATGAAAATTGGTGGAGAGGCTAAAGCACATGAGATCTCCAAGACCCAGAAATGGTTTAGGCAGATTCTACCTGGTTTAGGAGCTATTAAAATAATTAATATTTTTAATGGAGTTTCTAAGTCTAAACTTAGGAAAAATAAAATATTAATGGGCATTAATATAAAACTGGGTTAGAAGGTTCCAAAGGATAAGGATCAAGCCAAATCTAATCTTAGTTGTTGATTAGAGATTTAATCTTGGGCGTTGAAGGACCAACAAGAAAAGTATAAGAGGAGGTTTGAGGGTCAGTTGGAAGATACACTAGACTAATCAGTCATTCGATTTACTAGAGCGGGGTTTGCTAAGTAAAGTCGAATCAGTGATTAGTAACGAGGGGCAGTGAGTGCTGGATAGAGAGGCAAAGATAGTGTTAAGGGACCATCGCAAAGGCAGAGAGGCAGGTGCAGAAGCCAGAGCAGGCCACACAGAGCCTAACAGAGACAGCGCAGAGGCTAGAGTGCCTGCATCATCCACGCAAAAGGCAACAGGAGGGACACAAAGGGTCCCAGAGGCTGCGCAGTGCCTTAGAGGGTTGACGTAGAGGCCAGGAGGGCTGACGTAGTGCTTCAGTGTAGCTGGAGAGGGTTTCGTGGGGCAAGTTTTCTGAATACCCGCTTCTGAATAGCGAGGTATTACTGTCGGTTATTTTTCTCTTTCGGGGGAGCTAGTTTGGCACTCAGTTGTACTCAAGGATAGATTGCATAATAAAATAAACCCTTAGAATTGGTGCATCGGTTTTCCTACATTGGGTTTTTCTCGGGATGAGTTGTCGAAAAATAACGGTGTCACTTGTTTGTTTGTTTTCTTTCCGCTGTTGATCTGTAGATGGTTAAGATTGTATTGTGTTTATTTCGTTATCTGTATGTTTTAAATAACTTGTTCGTAATTAACAAGTAGAAGAAATCAACCAGAAGAATACAGATTAAATTTCTAATGGGTAATACTTAGAAATTTCAACACATGTTAACTTGACGATTATTCCAATAAACTAAAGATAACTCAACCAAACTGAAGCCAAACTCATGAGGACAATTCAAGGTCTTCGTTGGCTAAGGCACAAGCCAGAAGACCTTGCTCGCGAGATTTTCAACAGTGTATTCAATTTCTTCCATCTCCCATGTATAAATTTTTATAATTCTTGACATAAGGTGGGATCTCTTATTTGTGATGGATTTAATCCTCTCGCAGAGTCTATTTTTCATAAATATTACCTAAACGTTGTCTCTCTATAACTGTGTAGTACATATCGATAACAAAATCAACAAGAAATTTAATACCAATGCAAAGATGATCATCCAAAATCATATGCCTCATTTCAATGATTGTCTCATCAAGATTGCTTCCCTGATTTACTACATTCCACTAATAACAATGGTAGATAAAGTGCCTTTCTTGTCTTTGTACCCATGGTCTTCCCAAGTAAGAAGTTGAAGGGTACTTAATGTTGATTAGATTCTTAATCTTCTTAGATATCAATTAATTTCTCTTCAATTAATAAATAAAAGAATAAGTGCTTCAGTTCCTCCTCACAGGATGAAGAACTGGTTACTTGTCAGAGCAGCTATATAAAAATTGTTTACAACTCTAGAGTGTCCATGCCATGAAGCCATGACCAATCAAGCAAATCCTTGTTATGATGCTTCTGAATCAAAGCATTGAGGTGAACATGCCTCAACCACATGAATGAATAGTCTTGTTCGTTGTAGTCATGAACACCTTCACCACCTCTCTACCTTGGGAAGGGGGCCTCTTTGTAGAACAGTGGAAGTTGGAGATTATAGATAATCCTGTTCGCAGAGAGAAAAAAGGGCGATATTTATGCCTATGGAAGAAGGAAAGAAACATACAAGGATATTGACAATCTAGCACGGACACTGTGGTGGATGGAAAAGATGCAGAGACTTAAAATGCCTAGTTCTCCTTCAGATTAGAGTCCATATGAGTTTAAGCTGAATTGAATTTCTTCTTAGTTTTTATTTTTTAATAAGAACCAAAATGTTTGCTTAGCAATCAAGGGAAGTAAACAGTCTATAGCTTGCTACACACTGATTTTCATGTGTTATGTGCTACTTTGTTGTAAATGTGGACTTCAGCGAGGTAAATATTTCCGTGACTTTGAAGTGCAAAATATAGTTGGTAATATTAGCACCTTTTTTTCTATTTAATGCAATCAGAGACTAATATAACTTTCTTATTTTCTAAGTGAAAAGTATATTTTAGATTCATCATATGCACTCTTTTAGTGAGTAATCATAAATTACCATCGCAGAATGAAGCAGAGAAGTTGTATAAAAGGATATTGCACCTGAGAAATAAGCCACGTCTTCAAAGGAAATCTCATAGGGAAGGCTTTCTAGGTCTCTTTGGTGCAAAAGTGGATCCTGTAGACCTTTACACAAAGAAGCTGGAGGATGTTGGAGAAAATTTGAAATTAGAGCAGTCGACGCTTTACCAGAATCAAAAGGTACATGGTTGTCTGTTTTGAGCTCTTGGATTATTTTTTCTGTTCTGCTTATGTTTGCTAACAATGGAGATGTAGGTTATCTTTTTGTGAATGAAACAATTTATTATTTGAGAAAAAACAAAAAGATTATGCTGATAGATGCATGTCCAAGTAAATAGTATCTTTATTTTGTGTTTGTACAACACATGGATTGAAAGTTGTTTGCATTATTGAAAAATAAATAATGTATTCACTGTATTAGTCGTAACCTAGACATAAAGTTTACTATTATTGTTTTCACATAGTAACATACTATAAATTTAAATATTAGACCCTAATATGGTTAAAAGTTGAAACAGAAGCATGTTTGCCTGACTAACAAAAAACAGAATTTCTCTAGGCTCATACTGTTGTACTCATTTTGTCCATTAACTGAAGAAATTCTTGATTAGCATTTCAAAAGATCGGAAGAAAATGAACCATAGGAAAAATTTCCTGGTAGACCCTCTTCATTACATACTGGTTTGACAAGAATTTAAAAGGCATGTCCATCTTCTTGCAATTTACTGCAACAGAAGTGGAATATATGGTTCCATATTAACTTCAGTCTACACAGCTACAGGGAGTAAAGCTTCATCTGTAGACTATTATTGCTCTGTTTAGGCTGCAAGCACAGCCTCTTTATTTTTGTTACCATCACTAACCTAATGTGTCTCTGTTGTCTTCCTCACAATGAATTATAAAGTCTTGACAGTGCTGTTTAGGCATTCCATATCATTGGATTGAGCAGGCTACTACACTCTTAAAAAGGCTTTTCTTTGATCACTGACATTGACGATCTCATGTTCATAATTATCATTTAATGTCAGGAAGAGTTGGGCTATTATTTCTTTTTGTTGGAAGTGGCTTCAAGAAACCTGCCATGAGGGGCTGCACCTCAATATATGGAGTCATGGACTTTCTTTAACATAGGTGCTAGGTTTAAACTTTAAGGAGCATCTATTCCGTGAAAATTTTCCTGGGACTTCAGCTGGCCTCGTCTTTTTCATTATAGCATGTCAAACAGGGAGGGCATACTCCAATGAATGTGGAATTATGTGTATATATTATTCCTCTGCCAACATCACTAGTGAACCATGACCCTATTGGGTTTGTAACCTGATTTGCATCTGTCTTTTCAAATAAATAATGTTAATAACTTTCCACATTTTTTTCTACCCCAGTGTACTCTTGGTCCTTTCCATCCACCCAATCATATGATGCCTCAAGTTTTATTCACAGGTTTCTAATATTGGAGATGGATGTGCTTAAAACATTGTAAGATTACTAACAGTAACACTGCTAGTTTTTGTTAAAAACTTCTGAGTTTTGGTTTGAGTTTTCAGAGATGAATTTCTTCAAACATTTCGTTTACACTCTGCTGTAGGTGCTCATTATAATTTGTTGTCTTCTGGGTAATGCATTCAGTGCGTTACATGTGCCAACAAACTTCTTCTAAACACATATCTACCCCTTATGATAACTCAGAAATTAAACACTTCTGTTACATAACAGTATAACCCACAAGCACTATTTTCACACTTAAAATCTGAGTGTACGGTGAACAAACAGAAGTGTAGAGCCTGATTTTTAGTGGCAGCGATTTAGCAAGCGTACAGACTTCAATATTGGTTCTTCTGAAGCATTGTTCCAGCACTTGTTTATAACACACATTATCCAATGATTAATACACAGGTCCACTTTTATGGAGTCATGGACTTTCTTTAACATAGGTGCTAGGTTTAAACTTTAAGGAGCATCTATTCCGTGAAAATTTTCCTGGGACTTCAGCTGGCCTCGTCCCTTTCATTATAGCATGCCAAACAGGGAGGGCATACCCCAATCAGTGTGGAATTATGTGTATAGATTATTCCTCTGCCAACATCACTAGTGAACCTTGACCCTATTGGGTTTGTAACCTTATTTGCATCTGTCTTTTCAAATAAATAATGTTAATAACTTTCCACAGTTTTTCCTACCCCAGTGTACTCTTGGTCCTTTCCATCCACCCAATCATATGATGCCTCAAGTTTTATTCACAGGTTTCTAATATTGGAGATGGACATGCTTAAAACATTGTAAGATTACTAACAGTAACACTGCTAGTTTTTGTTAAAAATTTCTGAGTTTTGGTTTGAGTTTTCGGAGATGAATTTCTTCACACATTTCGTTTACACTCTGCTGTAGGTGCTCAATATAATTTTTCTGTCTTCTGGGTAATGCATTCAGTGCGTTACATGTGCCAACAAACTTCTTCTAAACACATATCTGCCCCTTATGATAACTCAGAAATTAAACACTTCTGTTACTTAACAATATAACCCACAAGCAATATTTTCACACTTAAAATCTGAGTTTACAGTGAACAAACAGAAGTGTAGAACCTGATTTTTAGTGGCAGCGATTTAGCAAGTGTACAGACTTCAATATTGGTTCTTCTGAAGCATTGTTCCAGCACTAGTTTATAACACACATTATCCAATGATTAATACACAGGTCCACTTTTAATGATAGCCTTGGAATTCCACGCAGAACCAATGTTATGAGAATGGAACCAGTGATGGAACTGAAAAACCTTGTGGACCAGGAACCAGACCGGAACTGGTAAAAAATCGGAAAAAAAACTGGTTTACCAAAAACACATAAAATATTCATATTTTAAAGAAAAACATATATATTCATGTGCATCCATATGAATCCAAACCATTTATATACAAATATGCAAAAGTTCTCATTTACTTAGCATGTAAGGGTGCACATAACCAAAATAGCATTGAGTGCAGTCCATCTTTGAACCGAAAATACATCAACAAATAGGCTCTAGATGGCCTCTAGCATCCAAAAAAAATCACGCTACAACATATGCCCACATATCATCAAAATCATTGTCTATATTGGGGTCTTCGTCATCAATATAACCATTTAGGCATTAAAATAAGATATAAAAATCGTAGCATGTCATGTCAAGATTTTGTTTGAGTGATGGGTACATTTTTAGTAGAGTCATGATAGATGAGTTCAAAAACCAATGTCACTAACATCAAAGTACATAGAGGGCTTGGTGCTCTTTATTAAATACTAGTTCCATACCCTCGTACATGACAAAATCCAATGGAAACATTGCAATCGCCCCAACCTTGAAATCCTGAAAACTATTAACTTTGTTGGATTTTACGTGAAATTTAAAATTCTACTTTCTCCATATGAAATCCAATGAGGTTGGAACCATTCTCAAACATCCCGAGTCATTTCATGGTAATACTAAAAATTTAAGTAAAAGGATGAAAATTAGGCTTGAATTAGAAGTGGGCTAACCAACTGAAAAAATGAAAATAAAAAAAAGTCAATTCTCTTTTGTATGTTGGCCTGCATAGATCCTGGTAGCATTGGATGTGCTCTAAGCCTTAAATTTTGCAGGGAGGCTTGGACACGTGTTCCACAATACCCAGAAATCATTTTGGGAAATTGCACCCGCAGACAGTTTTATTCAAATAATTAATTATTTTTAATGGGTGCCTAAGTCTAAACCTAGGAAATTGAAATAATTAAAGGGTATTAATCTAACTGTGGGTGAAACTTCTAGAAAAAGACGAAGATAGAGTCCAAATGATTTTGAGCCATTTATTAGAATTTAATGTGGGCTGTTAGTTCTCAATTGGAGGATTATAAAAAGGACTTCGATGGGCATTTGGAAAACAGATCGAGTAAGAGATCAGAAGATCGAATTTCTGAAGAGAGCAACGCAGCAGCTGCTAGAGAGAAATTCAAAGTTCTTTCTTGTAGTGAGGGGCAGGGATAGTATTCGGAGGGAAGTTTTCTTGGGCCAAAGAGTACAAGGCAGAGAGGGCAGAGACATCTAGAAACGTTGACATAGGACCATGCAGAGCTACGTTGTGGCAGTGCAAAGCTTCAGAGGGAGATCAAATTTCTGCTGGGGAAGTTGGGTTCTAGAGCCAAAAGCCGGGGTGTGAGAGCGGGAGGCTGAGAGCTGAAGATTCCAGCCAACAAAGGGTCACAAGGAGGTGTAGTGCAGTCCCTAGCTGCAGTGATGTAGTGACTGTGTGAGAGTGACGCAGAATTGCGCAAAGGCAATGGAGAGGTTCATTGCTAGTGCATATCAGTGTCGATTCTTCTAGTGATAGGGTGAGATCATCTCATTATTATTTTTTCCCAGTTTCTCTTTGTATCGGATAAACAGTTGGGCATCCAACAAATTGTACTCAGAATTACTATTGCTTAATAATACAAACCCTCAGCTCTGCACCGGTTTTCCCACATTGGGTTTTTTCGGGGACATTTGTCTAGAAATGACTGTGTAGATGTGTGTGATGTTTATTTCTCTTGTGTGTTGTATTTATTTTTCGCAATTTTATTTATGTAGGCTACATTGTATCTAATTCTATATTTGCCGTAGCACACATCAAGTAAATTGGTTAATCAAATTAACAATTAGAAGAATTAACATTAGTTGCTACACTAGGAATCAGGTAACTGATTTTTCACACATATTGCATGGAACCGGTCCTGAACCGGCCAGTTCAGTAGCGAACTAGCCTATTCTGGTTTAGAGGCATGGTTTGGATTGGTTTTGGGCCAAAAACGACCAGATCAACCAGTTCCGGTCCGGTTCTGATAACACTACAAAACTGGCCTTTGGGGTAGCTTGCAGTCCAAAATAAATCTACAACAATGATAAAGTGTATAGGAGTGACTTATCACCCATACTTTAACCTTCAAAATCCACAGCCAACAAGAAAGTAGAGATTTAGGCTTTGGTTGAGTAATATATCCAACCTCACGCTCAACTAGGAGAGAATATGTCTTGGTTGTAAGTGTGTTGGAGCTCCTCCAAGTACCACGCACAACCCAACCACTAGTATGCAACCCATAAAGCAAGTTAATCTCATCCAACAACAAGAAAAAAGGGTGGTTTCCACTAAATACTCGAGCCGCCCTTTAATGTGAGACTCGAACCACTGTAAATGGAGAAAATCATGCCATTAGTGACCAAAACTCATCCTTGTCTCTTTCCCCACAATGCAACCTCTATTCTCAAGATTTAGTCAATAGAATGCTGGGAACTTGTGTTCTCTCTTCAACAATAAATTACTTTGACCTGGACTTCGATCTTTGGCTCCCACACATTTAAATTCAACTTGAAAGATGATAAATGAGAAACAATAAATCAGAGATTCAACTGTTAACAACTCTTTTAGCTCAAATCTTTAGATACTCGTTTTCTCCTTTGAATACGGACAATGAAATCTGAGTGATTTCACTCTCAAATCCAACTAGGATGTTAAGTTTCAACATCGAAGCCATCTATGGCGGTTTGGGTTACAAAACCCTAAGCTTCTCCTCAAGAAAGCTCTCCAAAGCTTCTTTTTCTAAAACTCAAAATGCACAAATGAATGGAGAGAGACCCCCTCATTTCCCTTTTTTTTATAACTCACCTACATTTTCCCTTTAGTTTTTAAAGCACTTTTCCTTCCTTTATTTACTAAAGTGACTTTTATAAACTAATTAAAGTCACTTTTAACGCTGAAAAATGCTTAATTCGCCTTTGTGGTGATGCTAACCGCCAAAATCCCTTTTTTATCATTTTGCCTTGTAGAACCTTTTCGCCTCGATTCCAATGAGCTATTACACTAAGGTATTTTTCTAGTAATAAACCCAAAACAACACCTTAATCATAATTAATTAAAATATGCCTATCAATGTTGCAGGAAACGTCCCCCCCTCAGATCTAACCCCCGAAACGCGGTCCGTACAGATGCGTCCAGGAAGTGCCTCCCGAAATGCGGTTCCAAAATTCCGAAATGCGTTTCGGATTGATAATGACGCTTCTTGGAAATTCCGGAAGCGTCATTCTGAAATGCGTTTCGTATGACGCTTCGGCCGTACGAAGCGCGGCGCTTTGGAGGCCAAATCGTACGGTTCCCGTACGATTTTGTACGCGCTTCGGAAAACTGCACCACGCGGCCTAAAAAATCAATTTTTATTTTTATTTTTTGGTGAGTTTGCTTGTTTGGGGTGGGTCCACCTTGGGTTAGGGTTGAGGAATGAAGGGAATAAAGCCCCCATTCATCCCTCATGGTAATGTTAAATTCTTAAAGTAAAAGTGATATTCTCCTTTATTTTTCATTTTCATCCTTTTACTTAAATTTTTAACATTACCATGAAATGACTCAGGATGCATGAAATGACTCAGGATGTATGAGAGTGGTTCCAGCTTCATTGGACTTCATATGGAGAAAATAGAATTTCATATTCTATTCAAAATTCGGCAGACTTAACAGTTTTCAGGAATTCAGGATCAATGGGATTGCGGTTTTTCATTAGATTATATCAAGTATGAAGGTATGCGATTAGCATTTAATCAAGAGCACCAAGCCCTATACGTACCCTAGTGTTGGTGGTGTTAATTGTTGAACTCCTTTGTCATGCCCTTGGCAACAAATTACCTTTCAATCAAGTCAAAATCATCGATCAAGCATGTTAAGCTTTTTCTACCATATTTTAAGTCTTGGATTAGGTAGTTTGATCAAAATGGGCAATGTTGACTAATATCCCTAGATAATCGAGGTAGAGGCAAAGGCTAGACAAGAGGAGAAGAATCTAGATTCTAGATGGTTGATGCATCTAAATGGTTGATGCTCGATAATATCATTATGTACATGGATGCTTTATTCTATTTTGATTTATGCAAATGATATGTTTTTCATGTCTTCTACAACTAATTCGTCTTTTGGGATGTTTTGTTTTTAGTATATGCAAAAAATATCATAACATTATCTTGACAATATATTATTAGTATATATTATTATACTTTATATCAGACGCTTCCATAGACGCTTCGCTTCCTAGATTTTTGGAAAATGACGCTTCGGCGTCCTCGCTTCCAAAAAAGTCCCCGTTTTTCCCCCGCTTCGTGCAACATTGATGCCTATTAATAACGCCATTTTACGGAAATCGTCAGAATGCAATGGAACCAAGAGCAAACTGTGCGGAATTCATCTTGATGATGAAATGTGGTAAGCAATCCCAGTCGGACCCATAAAACTCCTCTAAAACCCTCCAAGCCCACCAACGGAGTAATCTTGCTCATATGACCAGGGTGGCACAAGCTCTGGAAAGCCTCCTAACCACCTCACTAGGTAATCCAAAATTTGGGGACATTACAGAGATCTAGCACTCGGTAACTCTATTTTTAATTAATCTATCCCTAGTAGGTTCTGAAGTAGAATTGGTTAAATGGAGGACACAATTCATTACAGGAGCACAAATATAAGATGATAACAACTTTGAATCTATTTTATTATTGATACGAGTGAATACAATCACAAAATGAAATGAATCGACCCCACATTGCTATACCAGCAAATAGAATGGGAAGCACACTTCTATCCCAAATACTAGAATGGCATGCACACTGTTATTCGAAGTACCTGTCCTGCAAGAAGAAAGAAAATGCACATAATTAAAAACACATAATCACTTTTATATCCAAATGACCCTCCCAGTCATCTGTTACCTCCAGAACTCTCACTTACATGTGGAAAAGTCCCAAGCACTAAGTGAAAACCTAAGGGCAACTTAGAGGGGCTATCCATTGTCACATTTGTAACTCCCTTACTTTAGGTTGGCTCTCCTCTAGCACAAGGGGGGCTTCCCTAAAATAGAATTATTAAGGCTATTACAAGAAGGCTCAAGGTGATTAGGAAGAGTTAGCTTTAGCAAAGCATATACATTGTAGAAAAGTAAAATAAGTGATGGAGGATTAGGACTAGTGCCTATTCAATGTTGGGCAAGACAGAGTTGATAAGCATCAATCTAAGAGAGCTGTTTTATGAATGGTTAAGGTAAAGAGAGCTGGTATACATGCCACAAATCAACCTTCTTGTTAAATAATGCATAAATATAGTTTGAGGGCCCTTAAGCTTACACTTTCATTCTCAAACAATGAAACAAGGGTGAGTCCACTATCCTACAATGATGTATTTATCCAACAACAACTCTTAACAAAATGATAGATGAAAGATGATACATTAAAAAATAAGACATCAAACTAGATTAAGAGGAGGAGAAGTCTCACATTAAACCTTTCCAATGTGGTAAATATACCTCTCTCGGCCCTTCAAAACAAGTTCTTTGCAATTAACTTCTAGCATCCAGCAACAACAATTAAAAATGAGCCTTCCTTTAAGCTTTTAAAAGATATTCAACAAAGCTCCAAGAGGAGAGACTGTTGAGAAATCTAGGGCATTCAATGTTAACAATTTCTCTACTTGATTATTGCTTGTGATATGCTTGTTCTTCTTAGCTTATGATATTTTCTTTGTTAGCTTATTAGTGTGTTCTTTTCATCAAGACAATTATGAAAATAAATAAGAAGTGACATAGTATATATCTATGTTGCATGAAACTTCAAAGAACCTGACGTTTCAGGCCGTACCCGTACTCGAAACTTCAAAACTTGGCCGAAACTCTGAAACCTGGTCGAAACTCGACTATCATGTAATCATCTATTAGAGTTAATATAGACTTGTTTTTCGTTTTAAATTGTCATCTATGGGTCTTATTCCATTTTTCTTGTAAGATAATGTGTTATTCACTTATTTATTTATATATATTTTTTTATATATACATATATGACGTTTTGGTCGACATTTCCATTTTTGGGAGGTAAAGTTTCTAAATGTACTTGTTTCAGAAACTCTAAAACATTTCGACGTTTCTTGCAACTTAGGTATATATGCTTCTCCACCTAGGGCCAAAAACCTCTCACCTCTTGAGAGGAAAACGTGATCAAAATTCTTCTTCTAGATCTTCAATTGATAAGTACCAAGGCCATTACACTGACTCTTGACTCTATGTTAAAATTGGCAACTAGGGCCAAACTCCATGTGGGTCATCTTATTTATGGAAACTGATATTTTTCTTGGATCCCTCTCATTGAGAGATGTAGGATTGATCTAAAGATCATCCAATTCCGATAAGTATTCATGGAGTTATGAATTTATTTGTGTTATAAGACAAAATGTCAAGGTCGGCCAACAACTAAATAACACCCACATGTGCTCAACATTTTAGTATAAAAGGAGATGATTTGAGAGTCATTTCACACACACTTCTCTCTTGATTTCTCTCCACTTGTCTTGGGTTTTAGTGGAAGAGAAATCTAGGAGTAGAAGCCCTAAACACAGTCCTAAGGAGGAAGCCCTAAACACAGTTCTAAAGTGGATACCCTAGCCGCAGTCCTAAGGAAGATGATCTAGCTCTCAAGGCAACTGTTGGGTCCCTATAATACTAGTGATTACCCCATTACTATGGTAGTTGTACCCCTTATTAATATTGTTGTGCCCCTATTTCGCCCATATTGTTATTACTGTGCCCCATAGAATCCCTCTATTGTTATTTTTGTGGCTTTATATTATTATTGTTAGGTCGGCTGGGTTATATTTTGACTCCTTAGACTCCTATATATAGAAAGGAGGTTTTGTCATTTGAATCATCCAAGAATTGTTCATTTATGTAATGTAAAGGAGGTTGCCCCCTCGAAGAGGCTGAATTCTAAGGTGTTGATCTATCTTTTCTATCTTTTCTTGAGCTGGTTTTGTAACAACTACTTTACCAAATGGGTAGAATCCATACCCACATTCAACAACACGATCAATACAATGAGTCATTTTTTCTTGAATCACATCATCATGCAGTTTGGGTGCCTGTTGATGCCTCGAAAATTGTTGCATCAACATCATAGAAAACCACCCGGTCCGGACCTTAAAGGTAGCTCCTTTTCTGTTTGGTGTGGTGGCTCGGATAGGATATAATGGGACCATTTTCCCAATGATTTATAAATAGGATGGATAAGTGATTGATTTTATAATATCTAATGGGAATGATGGATGATTTATTCTAAGATGCAACAATATAAATAACTAATCTATCCCGGGAAGTCTTTCTCTTAGTGCAATTTTTGTTGATTCTTATTGACAAGTAGGCATATAGATGACTTTACTTATAAACAAAAATATTCATTCATATGATAATTACTTTGTTCAAGTAGTTGAAAAAAGTAATAATTAAAACATTATTACACTAATCTTTATATATCATTGACATACATATGTATGAAAAATAACAACTCTTAAACATTCAATAGTGAAAAGTCAAAGAATTGTTGTGAAAGCATATACATATATCAATAATAGCAAAATGAATAAATGTTGGTTCACATAAAAGCATGAAACAAAGACATAGATAGTAGTACCATATGTATTTGAGTCTCCTCCAATATGGATTGCATTCAGATCCCGCCTTTCAACTTGGAAATTGTTTTATATGAAGTAATAGTGCGTATCACATAAAAGTATTCTTCATCAAAACTCAGAATTCCGGTATAGTTTTTATAAAATTAAATATATCAAAAGCACAGTAGTGCAACTTCTGATCCAAGTCTTAATACAAAAATTTGAGGACCCTTTCTAAAAACATGAAAGGGTCTATAAATACTATTAAACTAACAAACTATGAAATAAATGTGTTATGTGCTAGTATAACCAAATCACAAAAAATGTGAAAATCTTCTCAAAATAGGCATGCTGCAGTCAGTCAGAATGGTTCATTGCATTGGATGATCTTGTCGTGACTTGAGTTGGCAAATGGCTAGCCTCAGTTGAAGTTCTGGCGGATGACTCATGTTTGAGTGTAACTGAGCAATGTATGTGGCATCAGTAATTTTGGGAATCATATGACCAATTGCATCGGTGAGGTATTTCATCGTTGTCTGCTAACTATGTGGTTTAACAAGGAAAAACCAAAAGATTTCCGATGTTAAAGTTGAATTCATGCGATTAATCTTTCCCTCTACTCTAGTTCCTATTTCCATGTCTGTTCTAATGCTTTTAACGATGGAAGTTTCCCTGGAGAACACTCTGTAATTAAATTTGATAAATAAAGAGTATAATTAATCAATTCAACTAGATTACTTGTCGTCGATCTACATCTTGATGTCGCCCTTTATGCTTTCATTAGTTGAGATTGCCATTCAATGAATAGGATTTCTTTATGTGATTCCAGAATTTATGGTAGATTAGCAGCTTTTCCTTCTTTGGTTTCTTGCCAAGAGAGAAAATCTATTAATATTTCATCTGCTTGCTCCAATTTCTGTCTCGCATCAATTGATTTATTAATCATAGATGATGAAATTTCACATAGGGGAAGAATGAGTGAGATATTATGACATAATAGGCTCAACTGATTAGACAATTCTTTGGTAATTTAGAGCCTCCGATCTGAATTCTCCCACTTGGGGATATTCTTTGAATCTTTCTATTTGTAGTGATAGTTGAGCGATCTGTTCTTCTTTTGATTTGCTCAACTGTTCATTTAATGATCGCAGCTTGCTCAATGCTTGGGATAGTTCTTATTGCTTTTGAATTGCATGTTGATCAATCCTTTGTTTTTCTTTGAGCAATTTCTCATTCAATTGATCATTTGACTGCCTCTGGGCTGCTAACTTCTGTTCCAACTGCTCTATCTTCTGTTGCTTCTCTTATACCTATGTTTCCAGTAAAATGATTGCTTGGTCATTTTCCTTGAGTAAATTGTTGACTTCTGATGCTTTGTCTATTGTAACTGCTATGTATGCTCCAACATACTAAGAAATGTTAATGAGATGTTCAGATGGATTGACTTCTTCTCTCCATACCACGTTTGTTATCTCCATTTGTTAAGTCAAAATAGGAGATTGATCAACTTTCTTCTTTTTCCTTTGTCTTTTTATTACAACCCTATGCTTAGGGTTGTAGAAGAAATCCAAGGGTGGTATTTATTCTACATGTAAAACAAATTCATTGGATGGATTCTCGGGGATTATTTCTACATCCTTTTGAGTCATGGGTGGGTCGCTAGTTCCTTCAGTCGAAACTGTATTGATTTCTGATTTCTGACCAGTTGTCACCTCAGGTGTGCTGAATCCTTGTAGACTTTTAGTATTACTGATGATAGAATAAAATTGTTACCATTCTTTGATCAATTTAGGATCAACATAAATACTTGAATCAATGAGTTCACCACTTTTTCCTTGTCCCTGCTCTTACTCTGGCAATTTTTCTTTTTTCAGGAATATTTTCTACTACAAGAGTCTTGTCGGCAGCTTCCTATTCAGTTTGAACTGTAGGGGTTGTAGCTAATAGGTCCATAGGTAGAGTTTGAAACCTCTGGGCTCTGAGCCTATTGAACATTTCTATCCCCTCTTCTTCATACCTGATCCTAGCCAATCCTTTAACCTAGAAAAATGTTTTGGCTGAAGCAAATAAATCATCAAAGTAATCTGCTTCATGATTGAATTTGGCAAGTTTAGCTTGAGAGGTGACGTTATGGGAAACCTTCCTTGGGTCATATTGCCTATTGGAAATGGTGGCAAGAATCAACATCTAAATCTTCCCTGCCTCTTTCTCTGCATGCTTGTAATCATGTAAAGTAAAAATGCCACATCATAGGGGGAATATAGGCCACATCTATTTCTCAGAATCCCTAAGGATTCTTGATGTCCCTTCAGTATTTATCTGATATGCCAATTCTCGTGCTAACAATTTATCGAGGACATATAGAGGGAGAACATGGGGTTTAGTGAGACTGCCAAAAAGCCTCACATAGGTAAATTTCTCCTCTCCAAACTAGCTACCTACTGCTGTTAGATCAATTGTTGCTTCTTGGGGTATCCTATGGGCAAGCTTATTGAAAATAGAATAAAATATAGGTAAAGCAAAACCATTGCAAATTCTGTATAGGTGATTCTTATAATGTGCCTTACACAACTGTTTGTGGTAAATATGAATAGGATTTAGATCTTGGGAAATCCACTTCCATCCGAGTATTGGGAATTTAGAATTAAAACAAATAATATCCAGAATATATGCATTGTAGTAGAAAGGAAGAATGATCCGGGAAGTTGTATATGCATTCCTTCTGTATTGTAATATCTCAGTGGCTAGTCTATCAGACAAAATATTTGCCCAATCCATAACAAAACCATTAATTGCAGCTTCCATTAATGGGACCATATCTATAATGAGTTTTTCATAATCATGTTGTCCCCACAGTCTACACATCATAGCTCCAGCATAGAAATAAGGAGAAGCTAATGAGTCGACAGAATACTTACTCGATGACTCGTGCTTATGTTTCTTCGGGAAATGCCTCCATTGCTTGATCGGATCTGACTCCAAGTCATTTTCCTTTGCAAATGCTTCTAGGAATGCCTCCTTGTATCACTTCTTGGGTGGAGGTAGATGGCACATTTTCTTGAGATCTTCAGGCTTGAATGAGCTGAATATCCTTCCATCTGCCGTGGAAAATGTTCTATCTGAAGTTGGGATTTTCTCAACAACCCATCTAACCACATCAGTGTATGGCCAAAATTTGGCCTACGGTGCTATCTTGTGAAGGTATGAATAGACCAACTCTTTGAGTGTTCCCTTTGAATTGTTGGTTGAATCGTCTATGGCTTCCACTTCTAATTCCTCAGGCTCCTCTGCTTCTATCAAATTATAAATGCTTTCCCAACTAGCATTTCCCAGACCGAGACATGTCGTATCTAAGATTAATCCCTTCTTGCTTGGTCCTAGTTCTTTGGATGCAGGAGTTGTTTTGGTCTTCTTAGATTTCTTTCCCATCTTCTCTGGATTCATGGATTTGAAGGAACTCTGCACAGGCAATATCAAACCATAACACAGAGATATTGCCACTGAAAGCCAATATGAAAATGAACAAAATTACGGTGATTGTCATATGATAAATCAAACGCATTTAAGAATTTAACATGGATGAAATCTTTTAAAGTATTTACTCTTAATTGTAGAATTTAATAGCTGTTCGAACCACCAATCGTGGTGAATTAATACCATAAATACCCATCTTGTCAATCGTATACATGATTGTTTCAAGCGTGTCTTCGGATTTCCTCGATCAGCGATCGGCGATAAATCGCAAATCGCAATCAGGGGTTTCAAAAGGAGAGGCTTTATGACTTGCAACGAATATCTCCGATTGCCGAAAAGTGATATTATAATAAAGCAGAGTACTATGCATGCAAACTCTTTTAGCGTATGTTTCCCTCTTAAGATGTGCACACAATTGATTGATCACAAATCAAGGTTTGGCTTTTGCTTTTATCCCTTTGTCATACGAACATCTCTGATTGCCAATTGTGATATCCTTTATTGGATTGGAAGACTTGATGAGGCCTTGTGTGTGTGGATTTGTCATATGATATCTCCGATTACCGATTGCGATTTCCTTTATCAGATCGGAAGATTTGACGAGGCTTTGTTTGTGTGTGTCCCTTTGTCATTGCGATATGCGATCTCCGATCGCTTTATCCCAATGTAGAATTGTTTAAAATATTTTAAAAGAACACTTTGTTTTTTATCAAAAGGATTTGTAAAATGAATTATTTACATCGAGCCTTTTGATAAGGATTTTTCTTGTAATGAGGTCAATACCAGTTTTATTTATCAACTCACAAATCTAACTAACTTTATTTAAAAAGGGACCTATTTCATATTAATTTTTTTTATAGAAATGGGGGGTTGTTGTATAGCACAACAGGTCCCCAATAAGTTAGTGTCTAACCATCACAAACATTATGAAAATAAGATATTACAAGAACTCTCTTAGCTCCTTGGGTTTCATTCACAATTTTTCTTCACAATACTACCCTCGGCCTAATGGATAGGTTAAAGTTTTCAACAAAGTCCTTAAAAATATGTTATAAAATATGGTGAATAAACACAAAATGAATTGGAACGATGTGTTATTTTCATATTTGTAGACATACTGCACATCAATCAAGGTATCCATAGGCTTCACTACCTTCCATCTCATACATGAGGTTGAAGTCATACTTGTTGGGTGTGACTTTTTACTTATTATTTCTACCTTCTTTCCCTAGTTTTGATTCTCTTATCCTCCAGGCCTATGAAATTTACATGATTAATCACCCTTTTTCTCACCTTTACAACCTAGTCTATTGTCATGTTATTTTATTGTATTTTACTGAATAATACGATACTTTATGCCTTTTTGTGGCTAACTGGGGCGAGCATCGAACGAGTATTTTGGAAGCTCTTCTCCTTTTTAGGTTTTTCTCGTGGGAACAAAGCTATGGAGTAAACAAGAAGTGTTGATCAATTACAAAGAAGGGTAGAGCAGTTCGTTGTTACACCCTGTATGTTGTTGCTGTTACACATTGAATGTTGTTACAAGTTGTTGTTACACATTGAATGTTGTTATAGGATGATGTTACACTACATGTTGATACACAGGTCTGTTTTTCCACCAAGGGTGTTGTCACCAGTGATTTTCGTAACATTCTGAACCACTATTCACTCACGGGATGTTGTTGCACCAGAGCAGGCAAGTGTGGGTATTATTCATTATGATGATGTTGTTACTGCTCTTTAGCTGACTCGTTAATTACTTTCATGTTATTCGTGCACCCCTATGAAGGAGGAAGGGCTCTACTCTTTGGCAGGGACTACAATGGTAGAGGTAGTATACATTTTGGTTTCATTATTTTTTATATGGTTTCTTACAGTTGTTGTACAAATTTTAAATTACATTCGTTGCTATTTCAATTTGTATTATGTTGTTACACTCAATGAATCAACAAAATGGTAGTAACTAGCTGGAGTAGATATTAGTCGTTGTGTGGTGCACGTGTACTTTGGTAGTTGCGAAGTGTGATCTCAATTATGTGGAGTGTTTTTATTTCTACATGAATGAATTAGCTAAGAAATTTGATTAAGTGACATCTTTTACTCTTCTTTCCATTTTCTGATTCTTTCTTGTAGTGTATCGGCACAAACAGTGCAAACTTCATTGAAACCGCAAGGCTTACCCTAGGTTGACAATTAAATGTTGCAGTCTCGGTCAATTAGGATTGATTAAAATAGTACTATATTTTGGCGTCGTTGCTAGGGATGGAAGTTGACAATATAATTAGCCAAGTTGTTTGTTTGATGATAAAGTGTTCCTAGTCCAAAATCACTGCGTAGTAAGATGAGAGGTAAGAACCTTCACATCACTCTAACATACTTGGCCAAGCTCACCGTTGTGACCATTACGGCACTTAGGATATGAAATTTTGGCTTTCTGTTTAGTGTGTCTTCAACTCTTCAGTCACTGAACGGTAAGATGAGAGGTAAGAACCTACGCGTCACTCTAACATACCTAGGCAGGCTCACCACTGTTGAAGACTGAGACACTTATGGTGTGAATATAAACACATAGGGTCCATGTGTGCAACTTAGGAACTACGGAGATACCAAAACTACCCCCACTCTAATTAGTCATAGGAAAAATAGGTCATAAAAAGGAAAGGAAGAGTATAGATTTGGGAAGGAAAACATTTATCCAAGAACTAATCTCTAAGGCAGAAAAATAACAGTCAAGCTCTCAAAGGGATGCAAGGAAAACAGAGCCACAAAAAGTTGTTACTCCCATAACAAGGACAGAAATCTCTGATTCCTCTATCTCGGGGCCATATCATTCTAAAGCTAGCACCCACACTCCCAAGATCAAGAATCCAATCCAGGAGTAGCAAGGGGAAGCTAGTAGCCAGAACTTGAGGACCAAGGGACAGGGGGAAACTAAGGGGGAACACCGAACACCTGAGATGGCAGAGCACCTATTGGTTTATCAATATCTAGATATAGGTAGTGTAGTGAAATAGCCAGCCTCGAGGATATGTGACCCATCAATCACACCTGCAATTCTATCACAAGAACAGTTTGAAGGATGTCTATTACAGCAAGGGTTAGAATGATTAGTCATGGGGGACAACAATAATGACAATGCTAAAACATATGCTACCATCACCACCTTTGAGTTCCCAATCGAGGATATCGGAGGCGAAGCTCCTATGAAAAATATTCCTCTATCATCCTTACCATCCTTCCAAGGGATGACTGCGGAAGATCCAAACACCTTTTTTTTTGAATTTGATGTCTTATCTAGAATTTTTTATTATACCTCAGATCCCCAGAAATTGAAATTATTTCCTGCTACTTTAAAAGGGGTAGCCTTGAGATGGTTCATGGGATTGGGCTTTGCTTCTATTCAAACATGGAACAATATGAAGGAGACATTCTTATCAAAGTACCAAGACTATTGCAAAACCAGTGACTTAAGGGAGGAGGCATTTAGAATGACATAGAAGGAGGATGAGAGCCTGGATGCCTATGTAGAGTGGTTCCACTATAATCTACAAAGGTCTAAACACAGTGATCCAGACCATGAAATCTTGAAAACTATACTTATGAGAGGAATTAGGGATGACTACCGTGACACATTGAACCTATTAGGGAATGGGGATATATCATAGGAACAATTTGTAGAAATTGTAAATCTCTGTCTAAGATGCTCAAGAGGATCATCTAAGGGGAGGAGCACAATTTGAGATGCTTATGCCCGAATACAAAAATCTACATGAGGAGGAGTAATGAGAGCAAAGATCGAGAATTTGTTCAAAAATTTCAAGACCGGTATCCTCAGTACTCTCTCTACCCACATAATGACAGTGCAAATCAAGAAGACACAAGTAGAAGCTGATACACCTTTAGCTATGTTCTGTCCGAATTGCTGAAAGAAGCACCCTTTCAGGGAATGTGAATTGAACAACATCAGCTTGTGTAATATTTGAGAGATGGAACATTCAACAGGACAATGTTCGGAGCTTCCTAGACTTAAGGCAGTACTTAGAGAGTCAAGTGAGGAGGTGAATTCCTCTTATTTCATTGCACCAAGGAGGCCATGGAAGTCATGACCTCTAGGTATGTGTCAATATTTTTCCTCTTTCAATTCATGGAATAATGCATATAACACTTAGAAATATCCATGGAAATATCCTTCTCCTTCTTCAACACAATTTCCTTCGCCTTGGAACCAAAGGTCTCCATCTCCCTCTATCCAATATCCTAAATATCAACCATATCCTTGGAATCAAAACTGGAGAGGAAATTCCCAAAATACAAATTTACTTGGATTACCCATGCAACAATAGCTGCAATTACCTCCTTTCCAAACTCCTTCTCATACACTGCATGTGTGACCCCAACTACCTGTGCAACCTAACCCAAATGCGAACAATAAAGCAACTAACGGCATAGAGGCTCCAACTACCTTCTAGACCTACCTTATTACCCCCGCGGGGCATAATGAAATCCAATTACGATCGGGCAAGGTAATTAAACCAAGTCACTCCCCTATCATTACAGAGGAGGATTGTGAACCATCTAGAAGAGATATTGGAAGCTCTGAGGCAGCTTTTGTGCCTATAACAACTAATACATAGGAAGTTGTTACATCTGTAATAGGCAATCCATGATGTTGTAACAACCAACTCTGGAAAGGCTGATACACCTATAATAGCTTAATCAATTGTTGTAGTTGAGGACCCTCCATATCCTTAGAGATTGGTTGAACCTGGAATGACTTCATAGCCTGAATTTGATTGTCTTAGGGAGTTCCAAAATTTGCATGCACGAATTCCTCTGTTGCAAGCCCTTAAATAAGTACCTATCTATGCTAAAACAATGCAAGATTTTTGTATCAAGAAACTGGGAGGCAGCCTAAATACCCTGCTACCATACATGTGATGGGGAAATTATCTGAATTAATGTCTGCTTAGCCTCTTCTAACTAAGTATAATGATCTAGGAAATCCTACGGTTACTGTCTACATTAATGATCAACCCATAGCTAACACGTTGATTGATATTGGGTCTACCATTACTGTAACGACAAAGGATCTTTTTACCACTCTCGGGCTATAGGGACTTAGACATACTCCTACTGTACTTGAATTAGCAGACAGGTCCCATGTTAAACCCGAGGGGGTGTTAGAGGATATAGTGATTACAATAGCTTCCTGGAGGTATCCTACTGACTTTATTATATTACAGTCTAGATCCAATTTGGGGGGAAATCCTTTGATCTTAAGGGGACATTGGCTAGCCACTGTAGATGCATTTATAGGTTGAAGATTTGGATCTATGGCGATCTCGGATGGCCAAGCGACAAAGAAAATTAATCTTTACCCACCAAAACCAAATGTGGATTTATACAACCCTTTGTGGGATGAGTTTGAGCCTGAATCAGATCTTTCCCTACCACTCCTGACTTTGGGGAAAGCCCATTATTTCAAATATGAGATAGAAGATGACATCATTAATGGTTTTATGAGTAACTCACTTTATGTTGCTTCTGTTATAAATGAGAATGAGGAAGAAGAGGTGGAAGATATATATTTTGAACAAATGAGAACCACTCTGAATATTGACAGCAATCCAATTGAAATAGAACCAGGAAAGTTTTTGAATATTAACCCCAACTTGACTGCTAAGAAAAACCAACTGTTGTTACAGCTGTTACAGAAATACAAAAAGGCATTTACATGGGACTATATGGATATGAAAGGGATCCACCATAACCTATGAACTCACTCTAATTATTTGAAGGATGGTTGTAAACCAATTAGACAGCCATTGCATCGCATGAACCCTGCACTGAAGGAGGTGGTGAAGGAAGAATTACAAAACCTCCTGAGTGCTAATTTTATTTATTTGATATCTGACAGTTAGTGGGTGTCACCTCTTGTTATCGTTCCTAAGAAGAATGGAAAGTGGAGAGTCTGTGTGGATTACATAGAACTCAATAAGGCCACTCAAAAGGACCATTTTCCTTTACCATTTATAGATCAGGTCCTTGAAACCTTTTCTGGAAAGAAATTCTTTTCTTTTTTAGACGAATTTAGTGGCTACAATCAATCAGATGCAGACTGCCTCGGAGGATCAGGATAAAACAAACTTTACTTGCCCTTGGGGAACCTTTGCATATAGAGTACTCCCTTTTGGACTTTGCAATGCACCATCAACCTTTCAAAGGGAAATACTGGGGATTTTTTCTAACTTGTTGAATGACTTTCTTGAAATATTCATGGATGATTTTACACCTATTGGAGATGCTTTTGAAACAACATTAGCTAATCTGGAAAAAGTGTTGGAACAATGTGTATAGACTAATGTTTCTTTGAGCACTGAAAAATGTCACATGATGATGGCAGAAGGGATTGTTCTCGAACACTACATTTTTGCTGAAAGAATCAAGGTAGACCCTGCAAAAATAGAGGTAATTCTAAAAATTCCAACCCCCAGGATGCAAAAGAGGTACGTAGTTTCTTGGGGCATGCAGGGTATTATAGGAGATTTATAGAAAAATTTTCAAAAATTGCATCACCATTATTTTCCTTTCTCATGAAGGATGTCGACTTTTTGCGGACAAGAAATTGCAAGCGGGTCTTTTTAAAGTTGAAATGTTGTGTATCAATAGCTTCGGTCTTGCGAGGACCTAATTGGGAACTTCCATTTGACATAGCTACTAACGCATCTGATATTGTTGTAGGTTATTCTTTGGTCCAACTGAAGGATAAGAAACCTTATGCTATTTACTACATAAGCAAAAAACTAACCCCGACCAAGCTCAACTACACAGTGATCGAGAAGGAGTTCGTAGTAGTTGTGCACGCCATCAATAAATTCCAACATTATATCACTAGGTATCAAGTATTTGTACACACTGACCACTTTTCCATTCATTTTTTAATGAATAAGCCAATTACCAATGGTAGAATCACACGTTGGTTATTGTTGTTACAAGAATTTGATCTCACAATTGTCGATAAACCTAGAAAAGATAATGCAGTAGCTGATTTTTATTCTAGGTTAACTATTGATGACATTTGCATTCCTATTGAGGATTCTTTCCCTGACGAATATCTCTTTTATATTTCTACTTACTCACCTTAGTATGCAAATATAGCCAACTATCTTGTTGCATGGAATTTTCTACAATATTTGTCCTCCAAGGAGAAGATAAATATTATACAACAAAGTGCTACCTATACCTGGATAGATGGGAATCTCTTTCACACTGGAATAGATTTCTAGATCAAACGTTGTGTTAGAGAAGATGAGATCTTTAACATCCTTAAATTTTGTCACGAGGAACCTTGAGGAGGGCTCTTCATAGACAAATGGACAGGATATAAAGTCCTTTCAATAGGGTATTATTGGCCAACAATATTTCAGGATTCCAAGAAGTTTGTGAAGGGATGTGATAGTTTCCAAAGGATGGGCCAACTACTGCAATCAAATAAGATGTCGCTATAGCCCAAATCGTCTTAGAACCTTTTGAGAAATGGGCCCTAGATTTTGTGGGACTAATTAATCCTTCATCTAGACAAAAATCTTACAACTTGTTCTGCACTAACTATGTCACAAAATGGGTTGAGGTAAAGGCACCAACTAGAGCCACAGAACAGGTTTTTTTAGACTTTATGTTTGAAGACATCTTTGTCCGATTTGGCATACCTAAGGATATAGTCACAGACAGAGAGCCCCAATTTATATCCCGTATGATCTAGAAGTTGGTTGAAAAATATAAAATCCATCATAGAATCACAACACCTTATCATCCACAAGAAAATGGCCAAGTGGAAAGCACTAACAAAGTCATTGAGGGGATCCTTACTAAGACTGTGGCCAGTCACCGAAGGAATTGGATCAACACACTTCTAGAAGTGTTGTGGGCATACATGACTACATGGAGGAATACCATAGGATTCTCACCATGTGAACTTGTGTATGGAGAAAATCCCTTATTCTCCATTAAGTTCAAAATCAAGACGCTAAGAACATCATTGCAAGTCAATTTGGGTCTGGCTATAGCACAAAAGCAGAGATTGAACTAGCTCAATGAATTGGAGAAGAAACGGTTTACTTATATCTAGAAAACAAAGATTATATAGTAGTAAAGAGCCAAGTGGCATGATGGATTCATCAAGAAGAAGAAGTTCTAGAAAGGAGATTGGGCTCTCTTAAATGACTCAAGATTCAAAGACTTAAAGGGTAAGCTCTCCACCAGATGGCTAGGTCCCTATGAGGTAGATGCAGTCTTTGATAATGGGACTATAAATTTGGTGACCATTGACAGTGCAAGGACACCATTTATTACAAATGGGCACCGTCTTCGATTATATCACAAACCTGCTTCAAGGGGTTCGTTTGTC
The DNA here is from genome assembly GCA_000404065.3 of Pinus taeda. Lineage (NCBI taxonomy): Eukaryota > Viridiplantae > Streptophyta > Pinopsida > Pinales > Pinaceae > Pinus > Pinus taeda. The sequence goes on along the minus strand of APFE030140803.1, from coordinate 48,800 downwards.
AACATTGTCACAAATTTGAATCTTCAAATCACAGGAATAGGCGAAAGCTCCCTTTGCTGCAAAAATTCTATTTTTTCCAATAAGTGTAACAACTGAAAATCAACTATGGTTCACAGTTGTTACACCTTCAAACTTCAAAAAAATACCAAAAAAAATAATCTGGCTATGAAAACATTTTCCGGGTGTAGATAGGCAATTTCTGTAGCAATTGAAAACCTCCTTGTGCCAGTTGTTACACATTTTGTAACAACATTTGTTATTTGAAAGCATACTTTACGATAGTGCTGTTACATGATATTTTCCTCTCTATTTTTGTAAAAATTATAATATATAATAGTCGTCTTGGCTGTTACACCTTTAACAGCTGATGAGTTTTAGAAATAAGTGGAATAAGCTATTTTATTGCAATAAATAGTAGACATCATTGTGGTTCTTGTCATTGGAGTTAAGTTCGCGCGTCTCGCCACCGGGGCTAGGTTCACGCGTCTCGCCATCCATGACTTCTCCCCATGTCACCTAGGTACGTCATACAAAGGTAATATTGTTATTCACTTTATTCGGTAATTATGACAACTTAACACGAAATCCCTTTTGACGATCGATGATGGTTCTCACATTTAAGCCAGGGAATGGGTGAATCATATTGTGACATGACCTTTGCATGACCTGTGATTATTAAAAAAACCTATAATTAGGGCATGGTGACCTTGTGAAGAAAGGGAGGGGGAATCGACATGTTGTCACTTCCCCAGCCATGGGCTGATGTTTCCCTCTACCTCATCAAGTACATTACTTGTGAGGGAAGGACAAAAATTGTGTTCACTTACCACTTTCCATTGCTAAATCACCTTCAGCATCAGCAGTTGACCAATCTTCCCTACTTCTTGCTAGAAAACATTAAGCATATGGTTGTGGCTATGAAAAAAGTTGCGCATCTAAAAAAATGTGTCACCAACCATGGCCTCATCAAGCTCACTATGTTGGATGCCTTAAGCTGCTAGGGTAGGAATTGGGAAGAGTTCATGAGGAGGAAGGCCAAGACCACCCGCAGGAGGAAAACTGGGACATTTGAGGAAGCTCCAGCAGTGACAAAGGAGCAGTCCTAGCCTTCGACAATAAGTGTTGGTAAGAGGCCAATTGACAAACCAATTGGTGATAGGCAACCAAAGTAGAGGATAAGGGTTAGCGGGCACCTAAAGTCCCCATCCATGTCAAAGAAGAACAAAGAGGCAGTAGAGCAGAAGGATGAGGAGAATACTTAGCCAGAGGAAACTTCTTCACCTAGTAAGAGAGAAACTCAATCCTTGCTATCAAAAATTGAAAATTTAGAAAAAGAAAATAGAGAGGTAAGGGAAAAACTAGCAAAGGGGAAGGTAGAGGCTATAGCCCGAGGGTCAGACACTTTGGCTAAGGCCATGGATAGGGCTAGGAAGAGAGATGCCTAAGCAGTGAGTGCACAACCTATGCTGAGAAGCTAGCGACAGTGGGGTTTAGATTCTGCGTAGCAGAAACCATCTCGAGCAAAAGACAAACTGAAATCTAGGAGGCTGACACACAAAAACCTATTGAGGACATTGTTGTTACACAAGAACTAGCAATTGAGATAGCACAATCCATAGAAAGTAATCTGGTAGTGGATACACAGGAGCCCTTGGTTGACATTGCTGCTACACAAGAACCAGTAGTGGAGATGGAAGTAAACCAAGGAAAGGAAGGAGAAGCTAACATCCACGAGCCTATGGTTGGCACTATTATTACACAAGAACCAAAAATGGTAGAAGCTTGCCTAGGGAAAAACGATATACAAAAGTCTGTGGATGACATTGCTATTACACAAGAACAAACTGTGAGGATGGAAGCTAATTAGGGAGATACATAAACTATAACAAAATCCATTAACGAAGTTGTTGTTACAAAAGAACCAACAGCCGAAGTGGAGCAGTTTCACCCTCAAGAGGTTGTTACACCCTCAATTGATAGTGCATGTGGGAGAACACCAAGTCTTGACGAAGGATGGTTTTCTGAAAGATTTTATTGTTACTAGAGCTACATAAATGGAAGTAGCAGGCAATCTCTCTGCAAGAGGGGGTGATCTCACTCAAGGCACACAAAAGGATGATGAATTCCCTTAGGGAAAGTGGTTAAAGGAATAATGGGAGAGAGAATGGGAAGCATAGAGGTGCAAGGATTCCATGAAGAAGAAGGATGAACAACTGTATCAGTTAAAAAGACAGATCTCAGACCTGATGAATGACAAGATCAAGCTCTATGATCTTGCCCTAAACTTGCTAGCATGCAGGCCACCATCCCCATTGTATCCAGTGTTCCTTTGGGAATGATATTATTTATTTCAATTGAAAGCATTTTTTGAGAATAGGTCTTATTTGGGTTCTTCAACCCAAACTTTTCTTGAGATTTTTTGCTCTTGCAATTTTGATGAACTGCTCTTGCTTTGTGAGCTATTTTTGCATAATATCATGTGAGTATGTCAACATGAAAATGGTAGCAAGTGTCTTCTCCTATATGGGAGATTTGTAGTTGCGGGCATTTCTTTCATTTATGAGGAACCAGATCGAGTGGCATTTGGCCATAAAATCAGTAGAAGTTAACAAAGGAAGGAAAAAATTATGGGTTAGAGTAGAACCAGGGATGGTTTATGAACTCAGGCATGAGTTTAAGCTATTCCTGAGCACTACAGATATTAGGGAATAGTCAACCATCTATAGGAAAAGGATTGTGAGGATCTCCCTCAATCTGCATGCACATATGAAAAACCGAGCACTAGCAAGATGTCTTAAATGCATGGAGGCTTGTAGCACTGAGTTGCAAGAAGGGGATCCTTTTGAATACAGAAATTTCGTGGCTGTTGTTACACAGGTGCCTAAGTATGCTCAGATTGTGCAAACATTGGGGGCATTACGGATTGGGCTCAGATTTAAATTTCCTTTGATCCAGTTGACAATAGAAGAGTATCTGCCAGACTACCACCTATGTGATTATGAAGAAGAATCCTAACCACATTAGTTGATGGCCATTCAGGGGTACAGATCTTCGGGTGAAGACACTGTTCGTGCTTACAATTTTACAGACTTGCATCAGGGGTATAGCAGGAGAAGTTGAGATTCTACATGGGGATATGCAGTTCCTTCGATCAGAGGGAGATGTTGGGTGTGACGTTTTACCTATTTTTTGCAGCTTCTTTCCCTAGTTTTGATCCTATTATCCTCCAGGCCTATCAACTTTACATGATTAATCACCCTTTTTCTTACTTTTATAACCTATTCTACTATCATGTTATTTTGTCATCTTTTACTGAATAATAAGATACTTTATTCCTTTTTGTGACTAACTGGGGTAAGCATCACAGGAGTATTTTGGAAGCTCTTCTCCTTTTCAGGTGTTGCTCGCGGGAACAAGACTATGGAGTAAATAGGCAGCACTGATCAATTACAGAACATGGTAGAGAAGTTCGTTGGTACACCCTGTATGTTGTTGTTGTTACACATTGAATGCTATTACAGGATGCTATTACACTACACTTTGATACAAAGGTCCGTTGTTACACCAAGGGTGTTGTCGTCGGTGATTGCCATAACATCTCGAACCGCTATTAATAGGATTTTGTTGCACTGGAGATGGAAAGTGTGGGTACTATTCCACATAATAGATGTGGGCATTCGAAATTTTTTATTTTGGAAGCAATAGACCCAAGCGGTTGCAATCCTAACTAATGTATATTTGTATTTAGAAATAGGTTGTAACTAATTTTATTTTTTATCAGCGTGAGAATCGTGAGATTCTCATGACTGATCTGTTTCTAAATTCGGGCATGTAATAACTATAAAATAAACTCAATTTCCTATGTACAAGGATGATATATAGAAGAGTATTATTGCTCTTCTTTTGTAACTCTAAATTATTTTTAATATTAATCATTATGGTGATATTGTCACTACTCTTCAGCTGATTCGTTAATTACTTTCATGTTATTCCTGCACCCCTACTAAGGAGGAAGGGCCCTCCTTTTTGGTAGGGACTGAAATGATAGAGGTAGTGAACATTCTGGTTTTGTTATTTGTTATATGGTTTCTTGTTGTTGTTGTACAAATTGTGAATTACATTAACTGTTGTTCCAATTTATATTACGTTGTTACACTGAGTTAATCAACATAATGGTAGTAACTAGCTAGAGTAGATATTAGTCACTATGTGGCATGCCCTTACTTTGGTAGTTGCGAAGTGTGATCTCAATTCTGTGGAGTGTTTTTAATTCTACATGAATTATTTGATTCAACAATTTGGTTCAACGACATCTTTTACTACTCTTTCCATTTTCTCATTCTTGGTTGTAGTGTATCATCACAAACAATGCAAACTCCATTGAAACAACAAGACTTACCCTGGGTTGAAAATTAAATGTTGCAGTCTCAGTCAATTAGGATTGATTAAAACAACACTACAGTACTCCCAATTGAATGTGAATTTCCTACTATGTTCATTGTAGTAGAACTACTTGTAGACATTTTTTCCTCTAGCAATGCCTCGTACATTTAAAATATATTAATGCATACCAAATTCAATGAAGCATATCTGAATGGAATCTATCTCAAAAAATTTCACCCATGAATGAAAACCTTGTTAATCCTACAATATTTTAATGTATTTTTTGCATATCTTCTCTGTTGATAATGTCATATTCACTCTCATTGATATGTTTCCATGTCATTGTTTCATATATAGATCGCCCACCACCTTACTTCATCATTTTTTTATGGGACTTCTTCATGTTCACAAAACTTATCTTTCATAGATTAGGCCATATACTTTTCCAATCAAACCCCACTCCATAGAAGTAGTGTTTGTATTAGGCTAGCCACCAATAACTAAGCAGAATACAATGTCGTCATAGTCCTTTTGGCTTATGGCACCCACCTTGGTATTCACAACCTACAATTATTCCTTAATTCCTATCTTATCAGCAATTTATATACATAAGGGGACTATCATTAGTTTAAATACAAGGGGGGACTATATAATCCTTCCAAGTTTCTGGTGCTCACCTATTTTAGAATCAATTTGTTGATTGCATGACAAACAATATCCTAGAATAGCAAACATCATAGTAACCAATAACATCAAGAAGTATGTCAAACACACATGGCATAATAAATACATCTATAACAGTGAGACATGATATCATAAGCATGAATATCAATGAGAGGCACACCATGTGAAAAAAATAGCATACATACATACACACACACACACACATATCATCATAATCACCATTAATTTATATACATGGCGGGACTATCAACAATAAAAGAATAGGACATAGAAAAAGATAAGAGGATCATCTCCATAACGGGTGATTCCACTAGTATATGCACAATGTCTAGGGAGGGGGTTAGCACTGAAGCACACACTATCTCCATCTACCACCCATAGGTGGACCTTCTGCCTCCCCTCTATCAGGAGCCCAAATCACAAATCCATTCTCATTTACACCACTTCCCTATGCAATGTTGGTTGCCACTGATGATGTGGTGTCACCATGAGATTTACTATACTCTACTTAATCATGTCCCATCCAACATTAGGGATACCAACCAAAATTTTTTCCATCCTTTGATGAATACCCATATCTCCCCTATTTTGGGAAGATATTTGTTCTCACAAACATTGGATCTCCTCATCATGGGAATCCAGCCTCCTCTTACATAGGGGGGAAATCAACCCCTATGTTGAATTGACTACACTATTGTGGTCTGTGGGGTCTCTTTATCTCCCACTCAACAAGGCGCACACACCCAATACACATTAATCCTCATGAAAAATATCCACCATGAGGATGATCTTGGATTGCCAAAATCTCCTAGCCATGAAGTCCCATATCTGAAAACATAGTAACATATGATGTCATCATCATCACAAAAATAAAATATGACAAAAGGAAATAAAGCATATATAAAATCACATCATATACCTGGGGTCCCTCACTTATCTCCTAGGGTCAAAGCCATGTCCAAGTCACCCCTTGATCCAAATTGGATCATTATATTGTTTATCATCTATCTCGATGCATTTGGATTGGAAAAAGTGGAGGAATCAACTCACAGGACCACTTTTATTAGTGGGACCCAGTTTGGCGAAACGAGGTTTGCCACCTTCTGGGAGTGTTTTGAGGCATCACATGACATTTTTTTAGAGTAAAACGTTTTTGCATTAGTGCACACCCTTTCATGGCATTCTACACACATAGACCTTTCCAACGATGCATGAAGCACGCCAATCGAAGTCCGTATGGAAAAGTTATGCCACTCACACATTGCCCTTCCCGTTTTCATACCTATAGTTCTGGAGGATGACACGTAAGCCCCAATTATTTATGGAAAAGGGATTAGCCACATGTTTTTTATGTAAAATACTCTAGAAAAGTCTATTTTGTAACTCTAGTTAAGAGTTGTTGTAGTCAAAATTAACCACTAGTAGGCTATCGGGTTGTGTTATAACGGGCCACTAGGAGGAAGAAGCATTTCATTATTTCAAGAGAATTTTATTCCATAGTGGAGAAAACATAGCCAAGAGAGATAGGAGGTAGAGAACATTGAGAAGATCTATGCAATATAGAAGCTCGCAGGCCACATGCATTACCTCTTTGTACCTGCATCCATATTTCCATGTAAAGGAAGAGAGCGAAGCGACCTCACCTTCCAACTTGGTTTTCTCCCAAAAGGGTTTCCCAGAGAGCATATCTTGTGTCTTGCATGTGTTTGTGTGATTATTTTATTGTTCTCTACTTTTCTGCATAATTTTCATTCACATGCATGCATTAATTACAGTTAAATCCACAAATCTTAAAGTTTAATAAATTATAATAGTGTAGAATTTTCAGAGTTTTAATATAATATTATTAGATCTGTTGTGACGAACTGTCTAGTGGAATATCCATGACACTTTACAGATCATTTGGTATCAAAGCAGGTTTCTTTGGGTATTTTTGGATATTTTAATGGGATCTAGGTTAGCGTGGGTTGAAAATCATAAAACCCTAATCATGGGCGATGAATATCTAAATGAACCTCGTGATGTTGCAGAGGTGAGGTTTTTGTGGCTCGAACAATAAGTCGTAGATATAAACCACAATGTAAACCTCCTCATTGTGGCCCTAGGAAATAAGTTGGGATTATTTGGAGAAGATGGGGGTTTGAATGAAGAGGACAAATTAGAAAGGGGATTGGGAGATTGGGAAGACACGGAGAAACATTCGAAGAAAGAAACTGGAAAATATCAACCTAGTACGAGTCCTGTGAATCAATCCTTGTTCAAAATGGAAGAAAAAGTTGATATCAAGCCATACCATGGAAAGATCAATGCTTTGAAGTTGAACCACTGGTTGCTACAATTGGAACTTTATTTCAACATTCATCATATCAAGGAAGGGCAAAAGATCTCATTCTTGCAGCTGAAATTAGAGGGCCATGCACTGACTTGGTGGAAGAGCCACATGGAAACCCTAAGTTTGGAGGTAGAACCTCTAGTGACTAAGTGGGAGGATTTCAAAACCCTCATTAAGTCACATTTTTATCCCATTGGGTACGTGGAGGACCAATGGATCTGATGGAGTTACTTAAGGTGAAAGCTAGGCCAAAGCGTGCAGGAGTACACCATAGAATTCAGAAATATGGCTATAATGTTGGGGATCTCTCCAAATAATCCAGATGTAGTCCTCAAGGATTTGGGGGGTCTGCACCGCCACCTGCATGAGAAAGTTATGTTGTTCAAGCCCAAATCGGTGGATGAGGCTTGTGTATAGGAATAATACTTGGAGAACATAGGCCTAAAAAGAGTGCAATCAAGTGGATCGAAGAAGAAGGAGCCAAAAGAAGCTTATACATAGGGAAAGATGAAGCAAAAGGAGGGAAAGATTAAAAGACAACATCCACATCATACCAGTGCAAATATCCTAACAACCACTAAAAAATTGATGACCATACAGAGGAGAAGTAATGGAAGTTGCATCCAGAGCTAAACCCAAAGAACAAGAAGAAATATAATAAAAAGAAGAATCTCATGACCACTAATTCAAGCAACCAAGTTGAAATCAACTTAGATGTGGATGAGAAGATCATATGTACATTAGTGCAAAAGGAGGTGAATCTGAGTAGCCTTCAACAACAAGAAGAGAAAGAAATGACCAACTCTTCCATATAAAGATACATGTCAAGAAGACAAAGATTAATACTATGTTTGACTCAGGATCGTAGGAGAATCTCATTGCAGCAGAGCTGGTCAATAAGTTGGAGCTTGAAGTTTGTAATCATCCAAACCCATATGTACTGGGATGGGTAAATAAGGATGCAAAGATGAAGGTAGCAAAACAATGCAAAATTAGGTTTGCTATCAGTGTTGATTTTATTAATGAAGTATATCTGGATGTGGTTAACCTTGATGTATGTGGAGTTGTGTTTGGGAGTCCATACATGTACATGCGTGATGAAATATTCATGAGGAGAGCTAACCAATACTATCTCATCAAGAATGTAAAATCATATATCATCAACGTGCACAAATGCAAGTCAAAAATTTCATTAGTAAGTGCCAACCAGCCAATGATCAGTTCTAGCAAGAAGTATGTTTCATTGTTTTTAAGAGAAAATAAATCTGAAGAGGAGTTAATAAGATGCAATGAATCCTTTGAGGGGCATACTAAGAAACAAAAACAAGAATTGGAGGAGTTGTTACAGGTATAAAATGATGTGTTCTGAGAGCCTAAAGGGTGACCACCTAAGAGAGAAGTGGAGCACGAGATCCAGCTATTGCTAGACTCCCCATTGCCAAATATTGGGTTGTACAGGTAGTTTGTTATAGAAGCAAGTGAGGTGAAGAAACAATTGCAACAACTACTGGAATATGGTTTCATTCGACCGAGTACATCGCCATGTGGGTCACCCATCATTATTGTGCCAAAGAAGGATGAGACTTGGCAAATGTGTATAGATTACATGGTGTTTAATACAATTACTCTCAAGAACATATACCCCCTGCCCAAGATAGGCGATCTAGTAGATCATTTGTAGCGAAAAAAATTATTTCACCAAGATGGACTTGATGTCTGGATATCACCAGGTTCAAGTCTAAGAAGAAGATACAAGGAAGACCACCTTCAAAACCAGACAAGGTTTGTATGAGTGGTTACTTATTCCATTTGTCCTATATAATGCACCAACTATGTTTATGAGATTAATGAATGGTATACTACGCCCTTTTATAGATTCATTAGTATTGTTGGATTTTAAGCCTCTGTGGAAGTTTTTTGCAGCTTCATGATCCGAATTATCCACAGTTTCAAGTTCATTATGCCGACGTTTCAAACCCCAAAGGGGGTCCATCATCAGGACAAATCAGAAAGATAGAAAATGAATGAAATATTATTGAGAGAAGGAGCCAAGCGTCTGGATATAAAAAAACTGAAAAACCCTAATATAAGGGCCGACACATGA